>JAWZYV010013140.1:0-161438 GCA_038373885.1 Cheiracanthium punctorium | reverse complement strand
TTTTTTTTTTTTTTTGTTAGGCCTGTTGCATCTATTTACTACTCAGAATGTACAGAGAGATAACTGGAAGGGTTTATACAAGGACACCTATTCACCATTATATTCTTTATTTCATTTTGCTTACACAGTATTGGGCAGAATATATCTTCCAAGTAAAAAGACAGTCTGGCATATTTTATACATAGCTGCCAATCTGACAGGGGGGAACACAGCAGATGAGGTGCAAATTACTGGAAAAAACACTCAAAATACTAGTGTTAACCGTTAAAATAAATAAAAACTTTGTGAAAAAACATACATAAAATGATACATAAAAACATACACTAACTATTCAAGACAAATAAGTGTTGTTTTTCAAGGAATTAAAAACAGAGAACAATACACAGATCAAGAAATATACTATGGGAAAATATGCTTTTATGTTTAAAAGCATTAACAAAAATGTTTCATTTTATAAATATTAACATAACAGAAATACTTAAAAAATAAAATAAAAGCAGATTCTTTTCTTATTCAAACTTCAAAATCAATTTAATGCAAATCCTTTCTGTTCTTAAATCAGAGAATTAGTATAATGATTTTTTTAGTTTTTCATACAAACTTTCAGATGCAAAAAAGTCAGTAAATTTATAAGGATAAATTGAAAAAAGCTTTTGTGCACTTTGTAACTGCATTAGAGATATCAATAAAGAAATACTTTTAAAGGAATATACTCATTTATTTAAAGGATGCAAAAAAAGATTTAAACTGAGTTGTCAGCAATTAAAAATTGGAGCAGTACAGCTAAAAAATCATATTTCCATAACAAGACATGAAAACTGGAACAAATACAATTAACTCAGAATGGTTGGCAGCTATGACTTATGCAATTAAAGGATATTTTTTTCAATTTATAAAATTTTCTTCGAAAAAAAGAGCATGTATATCAATTGCAAGGTAGTTACGTGTATTTAAATGTATTGTTTTAGTGATTTTGTAAATAATCATGTGTAAAACTGTAGAATGACATCTATCAATGTTATAGCCTTACACGGTAATCAAAACTCTTTAGGATTAAATCATACCAACTGTTAAGTTATGTCAGTGAAATTTATTCATAAAAATAGTGCATGGCAAAAGTCTGACAATCTTTCAAGAGCAAATGCATAAAATATCTGACAAATAGTTAAAAACTTCTTTTGAAGTGAAACATACTGTAAATGTTTCATGATGTCCTAAAACAGCACATCCTAGTTTTCCTTGATTTGCATAGCTTCCATCTTGCCTAGGTTAAAAAAAAAAAAAAAAAAAAAAAAAAAAAAAGTAATAAAATCAGTTTGAAAACAAAAAATGAAAGTATTATTAACAGATTTTAGCTAATTAAACAACCACATCATATTTGGTTCAAAGTCAATGCAATTGGCTTCTAGAACTTATTAGTGAATATATTACAAGAAACTAAAAGCATTTTCAGAAATATATATTTTTTAAATATTTATTATTGATAAACAAATGTCAGAATATTTTGTAAGATTTAAAATTTTTGTACTAGTAGTTATAAGTACACAACTATACAATTGCAACTCAAATAGGTTAAAATTAAAATCATGATACTTATTGTAAAAGACTCCAATTTATTAAATTATTTATTTTTAAAAAAGAATCAATAAAAAAGAGCTGCACAAGCACATCATCAATGGATAATTAATTAAAAAATACAGGATTACACAAAATACCCAGACAGAATATACCCATACAATTTATAAGTATGAACAACTACAGCATGGATGAGTTTTAGTGTACCAGGGGCTCCTTGAGTATTCCCTGTGAAAGAAAACAAGAGTAACCTATACATAATGTTACTTAATTTAACATTAAAATAAGAAATAAGAATTATTTTACTTCAACACTTTAATTTTGTGCCTATGTTTTTTTTATTTAGGAATTTCTTTTTATTCCCCCAAATGAAAGAAAAATAAAATAATTCCTTGCAATTTACAACAAAATACTAAACATGTTACATAAAATACACCAAACAGTCAAAATGTTTTTCAATGCACGCACAAAGACAAAAAATTAAATAAATAAATGTTTAGTTTTTTTTCTAAATTTGAAAACTATGTAAAATCTAAATAAAATTGCATTAAAAGAAATCGTTAGACAAATATTCAGAATTTAGCCTATTAATTTCTTTAAAAAAAAATTATTGAACTGAGAATGTAAAAACAACCATAAGATGCCTGTATTTCAAATCTTATATGAGACATAAAACTAGTAACTTAAAAAATAATACCATTTTTCTTAGGCTGCTTAGGAGCTGTAAACTTTAAAGCTTGATTGGCATCAGCAGATGATCCTTCACTTTGAAAAAGACTTGATAGTCTAGTTCTAATAAAGAAAAAAAAAAAGAGAAATATTTAAAAAAAAAAAAAATAGTATAAAACTTTATTCCTGAACCTTATGCAACTAATCTATTCTTTTTAAAATTGTTTTGACTGAAAATATTGATAACAAAAAGACAAATCCCACATTTTGCTAGACTATATTTTATATCAGAATGCAATTTTTAAAAGTTACTTCATTTAAATCCACTTTAATCCCTGGTGTATATTTGACAACTCCATTCATTGCATCATACATTTCAGATGACGATTATGTTTCGTCATTCAAACTAGGACAAAATTATGCAAATTTTTGTTCATGGTCAGGGTGATTTGTAACAGTTATAAGAGGATCTTTCTTTTAGTCAGAGTTAGCAATTTAGTCTCTTCGTAGCTAGGTCTGGCCATGATATCCATTCACAATGCAAGAATTTCTTTAAATAAATCTGTATCCAAGGAGTAAAGAAGTATGTCATTTAAAAGTGATTATCTATACTACTAATGTTAAGATTTTAAAATAGTATAGAAGAAAATTTCGGCCATGACCTGATTTACAGATCATTGGCAATTTAAGATTGATAATTTGCAAGTCCTTGGTAAAACGTTAACAGAACCCTAACTTATGTTAAAATTTCTCATTAACAAACACTTTTCATGTTACAACTATTCAGATTACGTTACTGAGGCAGAAAGTTCATTTGGAAACTGTATTGCTAATTCTATAATTTTACAATTTATTTTCTGAATTTCTCATATTGTTCTAAATATCTCCAAATAAAGCAATGAGGTGCATCATTAATTGTAGGGAAATTTATCAATGCAAGCCATGAGATTATGCAGCAAATCTAATAAATTTTAAGAATTTTTTTTTTTTTTTTAAGTATGTGTGAGTGATTAGCACAATTTTAAGAAACAGTTTATTATCGGAATGTTAGGTTGATTAATCATTAATTTACCAATCACGCAAAAAATTCCAGAGCTGGGGATTGAACCTAGGACTGCAAGGACGGGTTAATATGGTTCAAATTAATGATAATCAACCAAAACACTCCCCCTAATTTACTTGACAGCTTGGTAAAATTTGCGAGGCTTCTCAGCTTCCTAAAATATGTACAGTTTATTGTCTTTCAATTCTTTCTTTCTTTCTTTTTTTTTTTTTTTAATGAATAAGTCTTTTTGACGACAATCCACATATATATATCTATATATATATGATGTATGATAAAAAAGGCGTATAAAACACAAGCAAAAGTTCATTTTCATATATAACCTGTTACCTTAACAGGTAAAGAATATATTAAATCCCTATTTAAAATATATATGTATATTTATATATGTATATATATATATGTATATATGTATATTAAAATATATATGTCAATAACAAATATATATATATATATATATCTAAAGGGGATATTTAATAATTTAAAAGAGTGTTTTAAAAACAATATTACTTAGAATTTCCAGGGACAGAGAAATCAACATCATCTTCATCCATTGTAGGAAACTGCATGATTTATGATTTATGAATGCACATTAGATTTTATTATTTTGAAGACTATAGGTAATAAAATCCTGAAAAAATTAACAAAATAAGGATTAAGATACAAACAATCTTATTCTTACAAAAAGGCTTTGAATGTGAAAAATTAAATTGTTATCTATAGGTTTTTAAAGTTTGGTAATAATAACAGCTTCTCAATAAACACATGCAGATGGAAAAACTATATGATGAATTGAAAAAATATACTCTATTCAAATCAATTTAATTTGCCTTTTTCTAAATTAGAGTTAAAAACATTTTTGTTCATTAAGTTCATTAAATTCTTAGAAATAAGCTTTAAAAATATCATAAAAATAAACAGAATTCAAAAAGTTTATATTAGTGTGTGTGTGTGGTGTTGTGGGATTAAAGCCAATTATCTGCACGAGGGATCTAGGCCTATAGGTGGGGTGCCCTCTGTTGGGGTCTTTTTAAGGCTACCCGTATTTACGCTATGTTTCAGAGAAAACCACGGAAAACTCCAAACGGTTAGGTCAACAGACGCACGATGGGACCTTCACACTTTGCCATGTCACATTTCTAGTGACATAACTACTCACTGTACCATAGTGAGGCAAGTTTATACTAGAGTCATAGGTGAAGAATAACTCACTTTTTCATTTTCCTAAAAATTTGCCTCTTGAAATTTTGAATAAGTTACACTTTAAAAGAAACACATAATACTAGTCTTAATATTTATTTTAAATTCATTTTTTCCAAACAGATGGAATAAGCTTTTTTTCCTCCCAATCTTAGAGCGAATTAAAGTTATTTACATCAAGCTGTTACAAGACTAGAACATTCATAGAAAGTCTCATTATTAAATAATTTTTTCTTGTGTTAAAATAAAGCAAAATGAGATAGTAGTTAAATAAATTTCCCTAAGCAAGGCAATAATAAATATAAATAAAATTAGTGATTATAAACAGTGCAACATTTATAATCAGAGTTCATCCAAAGCTGCATTAGCTTGATACACCACCCAAGAAGAAAATAATACCAGTAAATATTAATTTCTGTTATCTATTTGATCGAAAAAGATTTTAAATGAAACTGTAAAAGTGCTTTATGCATAAAAAAACTTAACTTGGAAATTTTCAGATACCAAATATTTGGCTCAGTATGCTAAAATATAAGTTCTTACTTATTTTCCTTCTAATATTTTGTGATGGATAAGAATGAATATGATAGTACCCAAAGCCTTTCCTTCCCTGCTGCCTAACCCAGGGGTGCACAGAGGATTTTTGGCTGGGGGGGGAGATCCAACTTTTAAGGATGTTCCAGATTGTCAAAAATCAGTGATGAAAGAGCTCGTTTTCATAAGATGGAATTCATCAAAACTTGTCCCATCCAGTTCCCTAAGAATATACTACACAGTACAATAGGAAGGAAAGTAATAGTTGTTCAGTTTTGAGAACGAGATGGTGTTTTATACTCACTTTCAGTTCTTAACTGTACACTTTGTTTGGGTTAATTAAGTAAAATTTTAGTCTAAAGCAATGTCAAATTTTTTGGGAGAGGATAATTTATTTAAAAAAATTCATTTTACCAATCCAAAGTGTATAATAAAGCAGAATGTTACCCTTTAACAATCGCTTGGGGAGGCTGAAGTTTCTTAGTTTCTACCCTGGATCCGCCACTGGCTGGTCAGGTCGACAGTCACAAATTTCATTGCCTACAATGCTACCACCACGTTTAACGTCTGTGTTTCTTTTGTGATCGACGTTGATTCTCTATGTATATCTCATATTCTATGTATTTTCTTATTTGCATTCATGATGGTTGTGTTTATTTTCTTCAGACTCAGAGAAACCAGAAAATGCAGGGCCGTTTTTAACCTCCCCGGCGCCCTGGACACTTCAAATTGTTATGCATTCCCTCGTGCCAGTTTTGGTTTGGGAGAGATTTTTCCTTAACTCTTAAGGGAAAGTCTCTCCCTTAGAAAGGACCCTCACCCCTTAGAAAGACCTTCACTGAGGGCACCCTACCCATAGGCCTAGATCCCTTGTGTAGATAATTCACTGTCATCCCACAACACATTCATTATCTACCACCTATGGACCCACCGTGTCCCGGACTGGCAACCGGCGTAAGGATAGGACAGTAATTCGCTATAATTTTAATTTTTTCTCTTTTTATGCCCTCCAATTTTTTTGTGCCCTAGTCATGTGCCTAGCGTGCCTATGCGGAAAAGCGGCCCTGCATAAAGGGCAGGGGATAGAATTTCTAATCGACTAAACTCGGTTATCAGTTCATTGGGAGTTTTTCAACTATAAAGGTATTCATAGAATTGGAACAGGAATATTGTTAGTGGGACCAGGCTATAAAAGAATTTCCCTTTCTTTTTAAGATCCACAACAACAAAATAATAATCTTATCCAAGGCCGTACACAAGGGGGGGGGGGACCAGGGGTCCTATTCATCCCCCCCCCAAAAACTCAAAATTTTGTTAACAAAATAATAATGAAGCCTTTTTTTGTGAAAATTTGTGCCTTTTCCCCCTTCTGGTACCCCCCTCCCCCCCCGGAAAAAATTTTCTGGGTACGGCCCCGATCTTAAATTTGGGTTCTGGAATGCCGTTCCGGCTCGTAAAAAAGTACAGGAACATCGTTCCGGCACCACTACACCCCTGGGCCTAACTCCACGAAAAAAAAAAAAGAATTAGCAACGTTTCATGCAGTTTTTCATTTTTAGCACTAAATCTCACTATCCTGGGGAGGGGGGGGGGCCAAGAAAGTAGTCTGTAAACTGTTCATAACTTTTATCATAATAGTTATAAATTTTAAATGTCATTATAAAATAAAATAAAACTTATAATATGTTTTAACTTGCACTGTTTAAAAAAGAAAAAAAAAGGGGGGGTTGCAAATCATGACAGGTGAATGTTTGGCTCTTTTCATTTTCATCACATTCTCGTTATTTTGCTATATTATTGTAACATTTTAAGAAAGTTTTTCATGGGCCCTGTATAACAGATAAGTTTAAGTACTGATCTATCAAAAAAAAAAAAAAAACTATTAATTTTAAACTAATATTTCTTTAAAATTATTCTTAAGGACAAAATGCGACAACTCGAAAAAGAGAAAACTCATAATTAAAAGGCCGGAAAGTTTCAAGTTTGATTCATTTGACACAAAATTAATTATCAAATTCAATAATGCAAAAAGTCCTGGTGAGCGTTTTGGAATAATAGCCAAAACTGTTGACAATAGATACAATGGAAAATTAAACATTCCACTGGTGCTTTTAAATCCAGGGCAAGGCTATACATCTCCAAAATATCTTTTGTGTATGATCATGTCCATTTTTATGGTTTTGAGTGTCTTGTTCAGACGGAAATTTGTCCAATACATCTATATATTAAAAAAAAAAGAAGACTATTGTATTGTTAATGGCACTATATATGTTTATGGGTATTGCTAGAAAGTTTATATTTTACTGCATCTAGACACTACACCTTTTATGCACCTAATTGCACAGTATTGGTAATTTTTTCTTCCCAATAACCAACTGTATGCATGAAATGCTAATTTATTTATTTAGTGAACATATATATATATTTTATAAAGGCCAATAAATGATCGAAAATTCATACTTGTTTCAAGGAAGATAATCGAATTCAATACCGTCAATTCTTTCTACTAATTTTCAAAGCCTGAGAGATGGTCTTTTAAAAGACAGAAAATTTGAAAATAAGGATTTAAATTCAAACATAATTTTTTTAAATTTGTGGGTAGAACTGTTTATTTGTTATTATCAGATGACAGATTTAAAAGTTGCCATGCAAATTCTTTTTTTAAGAAATAGTAAATAAAAGAACATGGAGTATATACTGAAAAGCTGAATGGCTGAATGTGATGGACGGACATTTTTCACATGACGTCACTGGCGGTATTTGATCGGCTACCTGCGGAATCTTATGGTGGTGCATGTGCATGAAGGTAGCGAACAAGGCGGTCAAACGCCAGCTCAAGCATCCCAACAGGAAAAGCATTACACCCATAGGCGTAATCTGGGGGGGGGGGGGGCAAAGGGGGGCAAATTGCCCCTGCAATTGTAAAAATTGCCCTCCTAGTCTAAAAAGTCAGGGGGCAAAGTTATGATTTTGAACACAAATCATGCATTTATAACCCAAATATACTATCAGATTCTAAAAAGAAAAAAAAAATTCCCCTGCAAAAGAATAGAGTCACAGAAGCTTTTCAACCGAACAGGAACGATGGCAGCTTTTACCAAATGGCCAAGCTAGATAATTTCTCAGGAACGCAAAAATCAAGGGGCAGCGATTTTAAACTATTATTTTAAAGTATTAGTCTGGAGACAATACTACAATGTAATGATTATTTGGGTTTTTTGTCAGGAATTCGTTAAGGAGAAGATATCCATTATAGTTGCGCTTTGAGGGGGAAAATGTAGTTTTGTTTAAATTAAAAATGATGCCTCTCCTTACTTATTGGAAAGACCCTTTGAAAATCAAAGTCGGCCGCTTCAGTTTTTGATCGTCAAATGTTTCGTGACAGTCAAGCCCTGCTAATATCCAGTGGCTGTGGAGATTTTTTTTTTTTTTTTTTTTTTTGTAGTGAACATATACATTTGCAATTTCCAATCCTTCCAATGAACTTTGTTTTGTACGTTACACACAGACTCTACCGCTAAAAGCTGAATCGGTCCTCAGTGATATCAGTGGCTGTGGAGTTGGTTTGATAAAAGGGGGAAAAAAAGTAAGCCCTTTTATCTATTTTATTAATTATACTTGTTGCACTATTTACTTTTTGTTTTCAAGAGTTAAATATAACTGTTTTCAAATTTCATCCGTTTTAGTACAGTATTTTTTCCATTGTTATAGAAGAAATATTTAATGATTTATTAGTGACTATGCCATTTACCCCTTTTATTAAAAATTGTCCGAAAAGTGTGTCTCAAAAATGCAACATAAAAGTAAGAATAAATTGTTGAGTATTGAATCGTTTATTTTTTTTATTGTGCAATGTCTTTCGCTACCTGAATTCTGTATCCCCCTGAATAAACATTTATCTACTTAACTGTAACTGTGCTCGCGTACGCAACGCATTCTTTTTACTTCTTCTATACTTTTTTCACTTAGCGTAAATACGGGTTAAGACCCCTTAGAAAGACCCCACGGAGGGCACCCCACCCATCGGCCTAGAGCCCACGCGTAGCTAATCCGCCGTAATCCCACAAACACAAACAAATATATACTTTTTTCCTTTGATGTTACCTTGTTATGTGATGTGCCTGTTTCTTCCGTTCTAATAAAATGGTATGTTAAAATCCCGCGTTTACTATGTTTGTGCCATAACTCTATACTTTTAACTCTGCTAACATTTCTAAAATCATATGGACACCAGATGGATTAATTTATTTATTTGCTGATTTTTAACGTTCGTTTTAAGAAGGCTGTATCATTCATCCTCAAAATGGCGACTGGAACTTGGCGAATTAAAACGCTGAAAGAAATAATTACGAAGATAATTACGAAACATGGAAAATGCAAATGAAAGGGCTTTTAATAAAGAATGATGCCTGGATTCATGCATCAGGTTCAAAGCCTAAACCTGAAGTTTTGGAAAATGGCGAAAAATCGCAAGAAGAGTTCGATACGTGGGTCCAACCAAATGGACGAAAAAGCAAAAGCAGATATAATTCTATGTATATCGCCATCTGAACTCAAACAAATAAAAAATTGTGACACTTCATCAGATGTCTGGAAAAATTTGGGAGAAATCTATCAGTCTAAAGGACCTGCTCGTAAAGCTGCATTAATGAAATTTTTAATTCAATATAAGATACCCGACTAGTCTAATGGAATTCACGACCATTTGAGAAGATTCTTCGACATAGTGGACAGACTTTCAGAAATGGATATTAAAATAGACCACGACTTGCTGACTGTAATGCTGTTATATAGCCTCTCTTCTACTTTCGACAATTTCCGATGTGCTATGGAATCAAGAGATGAGCTTCCGAAGCCAGAAATAATCAGAATCAAATGCCAGGCGTAACGATGATAGACAAGCGGAAGACTCGGGTGCTTTCGTGGCTGCTCCTAGAAAACCTGCGTCCAAAAATAAAAATTATGGAAAATACTCGGGCCAGCCGACTCATAAAATTAAGGATACATCAAGAATAACTTGTAAAAGGTATAAACGCATCGAGCACTGGGCTACCGAATGTGAAAGTGGAAAAAAGAATAATTTTAAACATAAGCCTAACAGCCTGAGATTCTTATCCACTCTGGATGACTCGCCAATAGATTTACCAGGCGAAATACAGCTACAGCAACCCTACTCGCCTAAAGCTCTCTCAACAATATCAAATAACGAAAAGCAAAATTTTTGGTGTGTTAAGATAGATACTAAAAATTATATATGTTACTTCAGTTATCATCGACCCACGTTTGCATTTGCAAGGTAAGGTCAGGAAACCCTCCTACTTCCAGTCGTTGAAATAAATGTAAAGGAAGAATAAAAGAAAAAGAATAAGGGGTGAGAGATAAAATGACACAGTCAATTAATATCTTTTTAATATGGCAATAATGAAACTAAAAAATTAGGGGGGCTCAGGGGGGTCTCCCCTGACGAGGCTCAAGACCGAATTTATAGTTTATATATATATATATATATATATATATATATATGCATATGTGTGTGTGTGTGCATGGGCACGCATACACGGACTTTCATTTAAAATGACTTTTGCCCCCCCAGTTTCGAAGCCCAAGTTACGCCCATGCGTTCAGTTTATATTCTGTTAGTATGTTCAATAAATCCAGAGGCTTTAATTGATTAATTCCAAAATTAGCTTTGTGGATGGATGGTAAGTGAATTATTTCTGAAAGAAAATCTTCACTATTCAGATCATCTTGGTACTGTTACGATAGAAATAATGCCTTTTCTTTCAAACTGCTTTCAGGTATTGTTAAATACTACCATAATATTACAAATTTACTTGACAAGTTTTTGACAGCATGGAATCGTACAGTTAGACACTATCTACCAAAGGATAAAATACATAAATTAAAAATATTTTACTTCATTATCTAACTGTTTATCAGTTTCTTCACTATCCAGGGGATGCATCTTTTGTTTTTTGCGTCTCTCATCATATTCACGCGAAAACGTTTTCTCGATCTCCATATTTAAAGCTACAGTTTTAGCTTCAGACCAGAGTGAATTCAATCATTTCAAGTGTTTTCGGATCGGAGAGCAATGCTCCTATATTTTCAGCTTCGACATCAATTGTTGTATTTCTGGCTTGGATGACTTTATTGCACATATCGATTCGTAGCAATATTTTGAACCACACAGCTGACATTAACACACACACGAAAGATGACATATACCATAGAGCTCCATTAATTTCATTTTTAGTTTTTGGAGTTAAATTTAAAGCTTTCAATTCTTGCAGTGCTAACTTGATGCCAGGAAGGTGATTTGCTAATGGTTTGACACTGTGAATTCGGTCTGACCATCTGGTATCTGACATGGTGTGAACTGCGCAGTCGATATGTTTGCATAAAATTTCCCAGCGCTTCGGACTAGAGCTAAATAAATTATAGGTGGTTTGTATTGTAACAAAAAAAGTATTGCTTCTGGTATGTATTCAGCAGTGTCATTTCCAAATGAATTAAGTGTATGGCATCCGCAAGGTGAAAATATTGCTTTTGGATTCTGTTCTAATATATATATATATTTTTTTTTTCCTTGGTCACCTTTATATTTCCCAGACATATTTGCACCATTATCGTAAGACTGAGCCCTACAGTCACTGAGTGGAATTGCGTTAGCTTTCAAGGTAGAAATTTTTAATTAAGCAATTTCTTCTCCTTTTTTGTTGCTGCATTTCACAGCGGGGCATTTCGCTCATCGTCAAAAGCAATAGTGTGCACAGAAGGGGAATCTCAGGCACTGTCTCTGTTCCATGTTGTCCCCCAGTTTAAATGTCCATTTTATAGAAATATCTTACATTTTTCATGTAATTTCTGTGATGGGGGGGGGCGTTCCCCCCCAAGAAAAATGTGATTCTTGCTGTTTTAATAATTAATGAATGGTAATCAATCTAATTAATTAATTGTTTAGCATTAATTAGCCCAATTAATTAGTCTAATTATATGCGTGGGGGGGTCAACATTATCTACAACGACCAAAATGCTTAAAAATGCTCGAAGTCATTAAATGTCCATTTTATAGAAATATCTTACATTTGTCATGTAATTTCTGTGATGGGAGGGCGTTCCCCCCCCCCCAAGAAAAAGGTTCTCTGGCTTATCGCCAACATCACCAACGAACACTCTATTTCTTTAAAATATTTCAAGTCCACATGAACACGGCATCAAGACCATCGACAGACACCGCAGTTCTTAAAAATATTCGAAGTCCACACGAACACGGGAACAGCGCGACGACGAAGACAAATATGGCGGTGCGGGACCCTAACTAAATCTGCCGTAAACTCCCTTCCTCGCCGATGCTTCCGCAAGCGAGCGGAGGTAGCGTAAACATCGGCACGTTGATGAAATCCAAGATGGCGGGGCGGGTCCCTCAACCTTACTCTCCCCAATTTTTTTTTAGTGCCTCATCACAACCCACCCCCACCCATTATTTAAAGAAATGGTTATAAAATAAATGGGAAGTTTTACTTTCTTATATTTCATGATAATAGCACAAGTGAGAACAATGTAATGCGGTTAATTTGTTTGTGACTTGAGTACTTTGAGAATACATAAATTTTAACAATATAACAATGGGGTCCTTTCACGTGACGTCACAACCTTTCAAACTACCTACATCAAGTGATCTATCCATCGTCTGCTCTTGTGTGCTTGTAAGTTTGTTTTGATTTATACGGCGAGCTAATGATAGCTACAAAAACAGTCTGTTTTTCTTATACTATTACCATGAAGCTCGGGAGGAGAACTACCTACATCAAGTGATCTATCCATCGTCTGCTCTTGTGTGCTTGTAAGTTTGTTTTGATTTATACGGCGAGCTAATGATAGCTACAAAAACAGTCTGTTTTTCTTATACTATTACCATGAAGCTCGGGAAGAGAAACATCGACTTGTTATCCAACTTGGACCAACTACGCAGTATGAGAATTGCCGACGAAACTGCGGCTACCATTGATTGCGCCATCTATTGACGGTAGCGAAAAACAACATCGCGCGCGCGCTTTCCGATTAAATGCTTCTCTAATTGGGATTTATTCATTTATGCTGAAATTTCATGAAGTATACACTAACATTTGAATAAATAAATATGATAATTAATATGCATATATAATAATTTTGTTTCTATATTACTTAGTTACAACGATGTAACATCAGTTTGATAATTTAATGAATTAATTAATAATTTAAATAAATTCTCTTTAAAACTGCATGCGAACGATATAGTAGAACAGTTTTTGTCAAATATTTTTGGTAGCAATTCGCTAAAAATTAAAAAATATTCCCTGCCTTCTTTCAGGCTATAAATTCCTCTTATATACCCGCTCTGCCACATTATATTTTATTTATTTATTTATTTTTTTTTTTGTCTTTAGTCTTAAAGTTGGTTAGTTAAACCAAAAAACAAAAATGGAAAGAGAAAAACATTTAACGCCGTTTTTCAGCACCAGAGCCTGATTAAACCAACAAGGGCCCCAGGAATCGATGAATTTGAGGGGGGGGCATCTATGAAATTTGTTTTATTTTTCATAAAATTTTGATATAAAGAAGGATGTTTCAGAACAAGATTTGAAATTGGGGGGCCCTGGGCAAAGTCCCGATTTGCCCGTGCGATAATAAGGACCTGAGTACCACAAAAAATTACATAAAAATCAATGTCTTTTCAGTATCAGTATCATTTTTCAGTACTACAAAAATTTCATACAAAAGCATAAAGGAAAAAAAAATATTAATTCAATAAATACACGCATATTCAGTGATTGACTCTTTTGCATCAGTTTTGCAAGCTTTCACATATCAGAAAAAAAGTAATATTTCTTTAATTTTGAAAAATTTTGTATTTAAAAAAAAAACAGACTTAGAATTGAAAATATTTGTTTTTGTATAAGTTTTGCAGACTTATGCCAAAAATATCTATTCATTTGTGTATCTCTTATATATTATAAAATCCTCTCTCCCATCCTAATTAAATTAATAAACAGAAAAATATTATTCATAAAACTGTTATTATTTTTTTAAAAATGGACAATTTCAAAGTATTATACTGCTGTTTCATTTTGATTATTGGGCCGTATTTTAAAGTGTTCATATTAGCATTATACTACTACTAACATGTACAAAAGGTTTTCTATTTACATAGTGTTACTTTTTATGTTATTTATAAGGGGCCATATTAAAGAAATATTATGGTGATGCTGTTTGGAGCTTTAAATAACGTTGGATTTTTCTTCCCGAGCGATACATTTCTTTTTCTGGCTTCTGGATATCCACTGTCACATCCAGGTGCAAAGCAGTGACTCGCTCGACCCATATTCTATCAAAATAATTTATTTTATTAAAAAAATATAGCTCGTTCACAATCAAAACAACGCTAAATCCCTATTGGAGCGGTGCGCTGCGCCTCCTGCCGGTGAAAATGGATCCTGGTCTGTTTTGCCGCCTGATCGCCCATTCCCGATGAGTCTCCTTAGAACTTCATGACTATTACTTTTAAAAATAATGACCATAAATGATGCTGCCATCTAGTGGTCATAATATAAGCAAACATCTTTCATTGTAGGGAAATCAATTTTAAGCAAATTGAATGTTATAAAAACTGATGGACCGACACTGTAACATAATAAGCATAAAATATTTGCATTCGTCTAATACAACTGTTGTATTGCTTACACATAAATAAAGGGCAGCGGAAGCTATTGACACTATGTACACGCGGTAATTTTTGTATTAAGTATGGTGTATCATTTACGGATATTAAATAAAAGTTATTTTATAAAAATTGGTAGTTCATGATAGCTTGTTTAGTGCTCTGGTTCTAAAGAGAAACACATTCAGGGTGATCAGTGAATAAGCCCTGATTTTAAAATTAAATATCTCTACAACAAAGATCGATAGAATTATGCGGTAAACTGTACTAGCCCGGTCAAATTGGACCAAAAAATAGGAGTGAAGTTACAAAAATTCACACCCACCTAAAAATTGGTGGGATTGTTCAAAATACCATCATAAATGAAACAAGGGCGGATTAAAGGGAGGGGGGGTGGAGGGGGCGACCGCCTTCCCCCCCGAGAAAAAAGAAATTAATGTAAAAGATCCTATTATACTTCCATAAAATGGATGTATATTTCAATCTTCTAACTAACCGCCCCCCCCCCCCGACAAACTTGCAATAATCCGCCACTGAAATGAAATCTAAAATGTCCTCATCGATCCGATACCTGGAAAAAAATTTACTCGGGGTCAAAGGTCAAATCGTGGAAAATACCGTTTTGACCACCTCTAAATTTACTTTAAGAATTTTTCCGATGCATCTCATCGTACGCTAGCATGCACGTTCATATAAATGCATATACAACCCATTTTGACCGACCGCGAGTCTATTAAAACCAGTTTTTCCATGCCGTCTGTACGTACAACTCGCATATTTCAAAAACGATTGGAGGTAGAATCTTGAAACTTTATACTTAGGACGGTTGTAACATCTAATAGCACACCTTTCCTTTTGGTCCCGATGGACTGGATAGTTTATCTACAGAACCGCCCAAAAGATTCTAAATACATTACGCTCCATGGGCAGAAATTCATTAAAGCGTATTTTAGAGGTATTAGGCTATTTCAGTGGCGCACCCAGGATTTTAGTTTAAAGGGGTCTGGACAACAAATTCTGCTGAACTCGGTTATAGTGACCTGGATTATATTTATAACTCTCTTATAACGTCAAAATATTATGTGCCACTTGACTTGCCCATAGAACAACATGCCCACAGGCAATTTCACTCGTTATACTCAAATAATTTTCTGATCTTTTCAGCATCCTTGAAACCGAGTTTAACTGTGCTTCGTACACTAACTGTACGCAATTATTTAAAAACTGACGTTTTTTTTTTTTTTTTTTTTTTTTTTTAATATATATATATATAAACACTTCAGCAATAATTTGAAGACAATTTTTAAAAAGAAAACTTTAATTAATTGGGGACAATTTTCAATTTTTAATGCTTTTCACTTCTAACTTTCCACCTTTAGGTGGGGCTTGAGCCCCCATAGCCCCCTCCGTGGGTGCGCCTACGGGCTATTTCAAACGACTCACAAGTGATATATATTGTTAAGAGTTACAAAATTAATTTCTCCATCGAAAATAGTGTCTTTATCATTTATAGTTCTGCTACAGGCACACTCAAAAGATATTCAACGCATTACGGCCAAGGACAGTTTTAGAGACATTCAGCCGTTTCAACCACAATACCGTCCTTCCAAGTTAGGTAATCATTCAACCACGGTCACGTGCTTCTTTCAAAAATTATACCGATTTGGTGTACGTGTGTATGCATTTAATTCTCATATCTCAAAAACTATTAGTAGTAGAATGTTGAAATTTCATATATAAGATTGTTGTGATCAGGGCCGGCCCTAACAGTTTTGCCGCCCCGGACAGAAATATAAAATGCCACCCCCCACAGTAAATATTACTATTAACAGAAATAAATTGTTCACTGATACTGTTTTCATGCCTATAAAACTGAAATAGCTCTTTAAACATAACACAGCATAAGAAACCATAAAAACCACACATTAATCTAAAAACCAAAAGCAAGGGATAAAAATAAAGAGGTTTTTTTCTGACTTTTAATTCCGCAAAATTCCTGACTTTTTCTCTTACACTGCTCAAAACAATTAAAGGATATTGTAAGTTTTATATAAAATAAAGATATAAGCGACTTTTTTTTTTTTTTTTTTTTTTTTTTGCCGAAAATGGAAGAAGAGAATCACAAATGCAAATTTTTCTGATTTTCAAACTGTGGAGTATGCTAATTTTGAGTTCGACGTCAAAAACGTCGCTTCAGCGGCAGCGAAGGAAATTGGACTTTCAACTGAATAAAAGACAATGAAGACAAGGATGATCGGCATTCAGTGACTGCTTTGTTTCGATGAGTACGATGTCTCAGCGAAGTCATTTAACCGATTCAGAAGCTTGGAGAGTTGTCGGTAGGTTAGAAGGAGGCCAAACTCAAGCCGAAGTAGCGCAAGCCATTGGAGCATAGGCGTAGAGTTATATGGGCCCGTGAGGCTCGAGCCCCCCCAATAAATTGTGAATAGGGGCTGAGCCCACCCAATAATTTACCACTAAATACAGACAATTAATTTATACTAACATAAAAAAAGTATTTCACGCCATTTACAAACTTTAAAAAAAAAGCCTTTACTTGTACTTTTAAAATTTTTCTTCTTTTGATTTCAATCATGATTTAGTATTCATTGTGACGCCACGTAACACACAATGCTACTATAAGCTGACCTCGCCAGGCTCTGGTTAATAGAAATCAGATTATGCAATGTAAAGTATGAAATGAAGAAAAGTTCAGATGTGTCTAAAATGCATTATGTCATCGAAAATGTTTTTTTTTTTTTTTCCCTCCTTTGGATTTTTAATTTTGCTTCTGTTTTTAACTTATAACATGGTAGGAAGATACTAACATGGATACCTACCTTACATAGGTGTAGAATTCTATGGACCCATAGAACTTGAGCGCCTCCAATAATTTACACTTATATATAGTAAGTCACAGCTTCCAACTACTACGGAATATAATTAATCACTTTTTGTAAACGGTATATTTTTTAATTATTTTTTTCACAATAGTAACAAGCTCGCGTGCGCAGCACAAAAATTTTGCTGTATTTTAAGCCAAAAAATCATGTAGAAAAATTGGTTAGTTATATTCCATAGTAGTTGGCAGCTATGAGTAAGTTATATGTGCGTGAATCAGTGGCGTAGCCAGACATTTTTCATGGGGGGGGGTGTTACGACTTCTGCAACTCACATATATGTATAGGAGTGTATGATAAGGGAGTGAAGAATATACATTTTCTATGGCAAAATTTCCTAATGGGGGGGGGGGAGGTATGACACCGCCCTAGGCTACGCCACTAACGTGAATATATGTGGTTGAGGTGCCCGCCCCCCCAATAATTTTGAAAACTTTACGCTTGTGCATTGGAGTGTCACAAAGTGTGATTTTCAGGATCTGGAACCCGTTTTTGGCGACTGGAAGTGCAGGCCGAAGACCAGGGCAAGGTCGTAGACGGGCAACAACGCCCAATGAAGATCGTTATTTAGTGTTATCGGCTCGGAGACACCGGTATATGAATGCTACTCTTCTCCAACAACACCTTCGCTCGGCTACTGGCACCACGGTTTCAACTCAGACTGTCCGAAACCGGCTCCATGGTGTAGGTCTGTATGCTCGCCGACCGATGGTATGTGTTAGACTAACATCCAGGCATCGCCGCGACCGCAGGGAGTGGGCAACAGAGCATGTGAACTGAAGGAGAAATGAATGGAGCAATGTTCTTTTTTCTGACGAGTCCCGTTTTTCAGTTCATCCTGATAATAGGCGTATTTTAGAAGTTATATAGAATGATATTCTTCGGAATATTTTTTACCAATTCTTTTACTAGCACGAAATGTATTTTTCAAATTCGATCCAAAATGCCGCCCCTAAAGTTTGCCGCCTCGGACAGGGGTCCGGTTTGTCCGGCCCTAGGGCCGCCCCTGGTTGTGATATCTAGTTCTGCATCTCGATTTTTGGTTCCAATCTATCGTAGAGTTTATTTACTGGACCACTGGAAGATTTTCAATACATTAATGTCTACGAGCATGCCGACCAGATTGTATGGTGGATAAAGCACCGTACTACGGTTTCGGGTTCAACTTCCGTCGGTCGAGGTTCGATCCCCGACTGGGTGTGGCTATCATTGTGTCAGTCCCTTCATAGGGGGAAACTTTGTTCCATCTACTAGGTGCCCCCATAATAAAGTGACCAACAACTCCAGCCTTAGTAGTGGCCACTGCTTCCAAAGCAGAGGCCTACCATTAAAAAAAAAACGTCTACGGACATCTTCAATATATTACATCTGTAGTCAGTTACTATTGGTCCATGCCCAAATTCTCGTCATTTGTCATCGACTTTTAATTATAGAATGTTGAAATTTTGTATTTAGAAATATTGTAACATCTAACTGTGCATCTCTTTTTTGATTGTAATCGACTTGGTAATTTATTTAAAGGATCTATCTTTTATTATTCAATAGTTTCAAATTAAACAGAATCACAACAGATCCCTGGAATAGGCCTACCGGGGAAACCACGTTAAAACAAACGCGCTAAGTACACTACCTCAAAGGTGGCGTGGAAACGTGTGCATATTATGACGATTACAACTCTTCCAACTTTTTGAATCGTTATATCTCAGAAACGGTGGCTCTTAGGAAAAAAAGTATTTAGACATTATTTATAGATAATTATCTGATCTACAGTTTTTGTCTGAACTAATTTTATGATAAAACTTACCGTTTTGCTGAAAATCGCGAAAAACCCGTTTTTGTGACCTTTGACCCCGAGTAAATTTTTTTCCAGGTATCGGATTGATGAGGACTTTTTAGATTTCATTTATGATGGTGTTATGAACAATCCTGCCATACCAACTTTCAGCTGGGTGTGAATTTTTGTAACCTCGGATGTCTAAATTGACCGGACTAATATGAAAGGAAAAAAAAATGTGTAAAACAGATTTTAAAAGTCAAAAGCTATCCGCCTCCCTTAACAGGGTTTAAGCCGCTTTCGTCTAAACGTGGGGAAAAGAACTAAGTGATCAATTACGCATCTGGTCAGGAAAAGTGGGTGCAAAATAGGGGTCCAGTAAAAAATGCACTTCCTTTTGTCCAGGTCAGCCACTTTGTCTAAAAACGGGGAAAAGTCTCTCCGGTTTGAAATAACAAACAGACAGGGGTGAGCACCATTATCACCCACACACGAAACAGAATCAGGCGTACACCAGATTGAACGGTAGAACTATGCGTGTTTTTACAGCATCAAATCCCATATAGAATTTTTCATTTACAAAAAAGATATCTTCATTTTCTTCGTTTTTACTTAAATTAATTGAGAACCAAAATCATAATATATTTCAGATGTTTCTAAATAAGACTTTGATTGAAGTAACCCTTTAAGAATTAATTCACAGTAAGTTTTACATTAAGTAAGTATATACCTTTGCAAAAATGGGCAAAACTTGATAAAACTTGTGCCAAGTTTTATATATTAATTCGTTCTCGTCAATGCCGATGGCACGCTTTCAAAAACGTAATAATAATAATAATAATAATAATAATAATAATAATAATAATCTTTATTTAACGGCTTAGAGAAGGTAAGCAATTCTTAATAATAGTTGGGCAAAATTTTCCAAAATTATGTCATTTAGATATCACAACCCATATCGCCCATGCTGTATATTTCTTTTAAGGGCTCAGCTCTGTATTAGTTTAGGGGAATTTTTAAAAATTATTATTACTATTATTATTAACTTTAAAAAACTAGATCAAAATAAATAATTACTGGGGAAAACTTATACATAAAAATATTTGTTTTAATTCGTATTTGGGGGTGTGAACTTATACATATATATATTTATATATATATATAATTTGCCCAAAATATTATTTACTATTGTTTGCCTTCTTGAACACATTTTAGCAAGTTTTGTCCCGTTTTACCCACCTTTTGCAAAGTATAATATATACACAATTACAGCATATTTTTGCTTCTAGTAACTGTCTAGATTGTAGGTTTAAAATGATTTAAAACTCATTTCTTAAAATGAAAATGTCTTAAAATGTTATTTTAATTAATGGTTAATTAGTTTTATTATAATAATTTTAATTATTGTATTTATACTATTATTGATATTGCAAAGATTATTGTACCTCACCAACTGCGATTGAAACATATTTGTAAACCTTTAGTAAGAAAATCTGAAACTTTCTACATCATCTCATTAATATGGGGTATATTTTACTTATTGGGAATTTTTGTAAGAGGGCTGTATAAAAAATAAAAGTTTGCATTTATTTACATTTAATTTCCTGAAAATTTTATTCGATATCATAAAATAACTATGGAATTCATTCCATGTGTCTTAGATCAGCATTTAAAGAGGGAAACCATAGGCCACTGTTTTTAAGACACCCTCGATTATAGGGATTGGGAGTGCTTATGATTTTTATTTAATATTAAAAATATTAAACTTTTTACTTTAACTGTAAATGATCATGAAAGTTATTTAGGTTTTATGGTTAAGGCAGATCTACACAAGGGTTGTCTGCTTAATTAAGGCATGCCTTGGGCGGTGGACTTTTTGAGGGGTTCTAACCCGAATTCACGTTACAGCTGGAGAAAACGGTCGAGCGGTAGACCAGAACCCTAGACCTATGCACTTCAGCCGTTTACTAATTGTCATGAAATTAGTAAAAATTATTTATACTACAATGTAAAAGGTACTTGATTAATTTTTTTCTTATATTTTATTAGATAAATTTATATCTTATAAAGCTCTCTTCTTTATAAAACTTATAGCTTATTAAACTTTTAAGATAATCTGAAAAAAACTTGCTGAAATACTCAAGAATGATGAATAATAAATATTTAGAAGGATAACTTATCAAATATTGAACTTCATATATGAATAAAATATAGCAAGATAAAAAAGGATGCAAAAAAATCTATTATAACGATTACTATAACTTGATATAAAACTTTGAGAGTATTATTAAGAAAAGGGAAAATCCTATTCACTTTCGCTCAACAAATAAAACCTTTTTTCATAAAATACTTTGTATTGCACTAAAAAATAAAATAAAAAAAGAATAAATATTTCAAAGAAACACTAATGTTTAGAAAGCATTTAAAACCACAACCTGTTGGGAATGAGAAAAATTGTTTAAACGAAGTGCTTAAAAAATAACTTTGTTTAGATTAAGCTAATCTGACAGTGAATAGTTTCTTTTAAATAATATTTTCTCAAGACGAAGATTGGAGTTTTTTTTTTTTTTTTTTAATGGAACAGTTAAAATGACCCGTCAAATAAATATTTACAATAAAAGTTTTGGGGAGAGAGAGGGGACAAGTGCCCCCTCGATTGCTACTCTTAAAATACTTAGGAAAGGTTTAGCTTTCTAAAGAAGAATTATCACCGCTCCTATACCAAATGAAAATTTGGAGGGGCACATGAAAGATTTGAGGGAGTCACATATCGAAATAACAGCAGAAAAGGTTAATTTCTTTTAAATTTTAAAACAAATGTTCGTTTAAAAATAAGATAACGTGTTCTTTTAATAATTCCAAAACAAAGTCATCCGTATTCGAATTCCTGTATTCGTATTCGAGAAAGAAATGATTCGTTTCATTTTTGTATTCTCGGATATGAGAAAGAAATGATCCGTTTAATATCCGTATCCATGGATAAAAACAAAACAAAAAAAAAACCAACTATTTGTTTTCATATCCGTATCCGCCGATCTACCTTTTATGACGATACAGCACACCGCTGTTCACACAAGTTAGCACTTTTAACGTCATTTAAAGGTGTACCAAAAGCTTTGTGATCAAATATGGGCACTAGGGTGTCCCTTATTTTTCAACTTTTAACTTTTTAAATGCTCACCCTCCAGTCTGGTTCCATTTACCCAGGGCCAGCCCGAGGGGCGTGCGGGCCCCAGGCGAATTGCATGAGCGGGGTCTCTTTTCTATCATGTCTTTACTATCATGTAAGTTCAAGGGCGGATTAAAGGGGGGCGGACGCCCCCTCCCCGAGAGAAAAGAAATTAATGTAAAAGGTCCTATTTTACTTCCATAAAATGGACGTATATGTACGTATCAATCTTCTAACTAACCGCACATACCGACAAACTAACCGCACCCCCCCCCCCCCCCAGACAAACTTGCATTAATCTGCCACTGTGTAAGTTATTACTAGCACTGCAAGTACATATTAGCTTTACTTCTCAGCTTTTTTCGGGGTACATCGCAAGCTCTGTATAATGTGATAGCAAAAAAATGGCCCAGGACAGAGGCGCCAACTTTACAAAATTTCTGTGGGTGCCCTAAAAGTCCGTGGGGGGGGGGCTTAATAAAATGGTGAAAGTCGCACAAGGTTTGTAATTTTTGATAAAGGATCGCTAAGTTTGGTGCCAAAACGCGACAATTTATTTTAAAGAGGGAGTATAGTTGGAATGTACTTGGCTAAGATTGTAAAATAGTTTTAGTAGGTGATTTTAAGATAGATTTCGATTCCGAAGATGGGTTTTTTATGGAACAAGGAAGAAAAATAGGGCACACTCATGAATAACGATACACTTTCCAACTTTATGGAATCCGCCCGGGAAGGCGTTTTTTCGCGTATGACAAATTGGAGCGCTTGGCGTCGACTCGAGCAGGAAACCCTGGCTTTAGAAGCCTCGCCTCAGTCTCATACAATTAACACCAAAGCGCCGACACTTTTTGATGAATGAGCATCTTTTTTTGTTTTTTAAAACAGCATTGGGCTAGATCAAAGCCAATAGTACCTAATTCCGCTTTGTCAAACAAGAACAAAAATTGAACAAAATATTCGCAGAAAATGAAACGGAAGGCATCTCGAAATGTTAGTGTGGACCACAGTCTGTTCCATCCTTTTCAATAAATAACTGAGCACTAAAATCATTCAAAAATAAGAAAAGGAAATTGAGACTTTAGAAGAAAGTGACACAAACCTTTATACTTTAAGCCTTGGTTTCCTGCTAGCGTCCAGCGACCAGAGTGATTAATTATTATTAATGACCTTAGCGGGTGCCTCTTGCGTCCAAAGAACGCGTTTAGGTGGTTACCTTCCAGCGAAAAGCGTCGCTGGGGACGTCCGGATCTGCGATGGATGCACGAAAGACCCCGGGCGTTTTTTTGCGGTTGACAAATTGGAGCCCTTGCCGTCGACGCGAGCAGGAAACCCGGGCTTTAGAAGCCTCGCCTCAGTCTCATTCAATTAACACCAAAGCGCCGACACTTTTTGATGAATGAGCATCTTTTTTTGTTCCAGAGACATACAAAGTGTTGTATATTAGATGCTTGTAAACAGACAAACCTTGATGTTCTCTATTTACAATAAAAACAATTAAACCTACTCACTTCAGAATCCTGCAGTAATATTATTAGAACTATCTCAAAACATTTCCATAATGGGAATGAGTCTTTCACCTAACTCCTGTGTTATCTTTCCCGCGTGAACTTTCTTCTGACTGTAGCCAGCGGCTTTGTCTCAAATTCTCCGTTTTCCGGTACTCTTGGGCTAACACAGTCTCATTGTATTCATACATTTTCCCATGGAGGACGAGGATTCGGGGATGAGGTCTGCGGGTCAGAAAGGAGGGGGGGCACTTAGAACTTCGGCTGCAGTGAGCAAAGGCATTGCCTGAGGGGCTGTAGGGAGTCCCACATCACATTGTGGAAAAGCTTTGAATTTTAGAAAGACATTGTTTCCATGGGCGCCAGAGAGGAAGGCAAGTAGCAGCGGGGTATTGAGATTTGAGCCCGCCTAGTCATCGGTAGTAATACTTTATTTACGTACATTACGTACATTAGTACTCATATGAGAAACTATTACAGTGAAACCTGTGTTGAACGACCCCCGTATTTAACGACCACCTGGTCTTATCGACCAAGTCTTAGCGGTCCCGAGTACCATATAATTATAAATAATGGTTTATTTTCCTTATTGAACGACCACCTGCCTGACGCGACCAACGACCGCTATGTATAAGAAACAAATTTATTTAAAATCCTATTTTAACGACCGCAAATTCTTAAAAAAATCCTTATTTTCCTCTATTTGAGCAAGTTCGTTGTTCGGATGATCAGCAATCACACGATCATGGGCGTAGCCACCGAGGGGCAGGGTGGGGCAGCTGCCCCCCTAAAATGAGCTAGTCATAGGGTCTGATTATGACAAACCGGGCATTTTCCGGTTAGACTGAATGTCCTGCCCCCACCCCCTAATGAAAATCCTGGCTACGCCCTTGCACACGGTATGATAAAAACGAAAGTTGACACTTGTTTAGTTCAGGCCTGGTCTGGCCAGGGTGTCCGACTGTCTGCAGACGGTGGGCCCTCACCCTCGGCGGGCCCTCCCTGACAGAAAAAAGAAAGAAAATAAAAAAAGTGCTATACTGGTAGCACTTGAATGAAGTTTGACACACAAAATTTTTTGCAGCTGCAATTGCGCCCCAGAAGGCTTCAAAACACTTCATTTTAAAAGTAGTTCACAAACTTTTTTGAGAGAGGGTTCCCGAATGAACAAGGGATTAATTAGTGAATGATGCATATTAATTAATATATCAATATTTTATTAATGCATTAAATGTCATAATTAATGAATATCACCATAATTAATGAATAATAACACCGTACTTCCCCCATACCCCAAAAGCTTATTATTTATCGCTTACACAATAACACCCCCCCTTCTCTTGAGACGGGCGGGCTCCTACCCTCCCAGTCCGGGCCTGGTTTAGTTGAGTTGTAACACAGCTTCCAGTCACTAAATAATCCATGGAGTCACTGTACGCAATAGCGGGATGCACGCAGTTACTTGTGTTACTGCTTCTTGGAGGATATTTATTGAAAATAGAATTTTATGCATTTAGACATTACAGTGAATCGTTCACTGTATGCCCCGAAGATGAGAGGGATAATGATTTCAATAATTCCATCGTATAAAATAATGTCCATAATTATGATAATTTAGCCCATGAATTATATGGTTGTGATTAGAACTTTTTGTGTAGTGTCACTAAAGAATACGCTATTCATGAACAATTTAGTACATCAGTGACGGAATCTGAAAATAAGAATGAACAAACTGTTTGCAGTGAAAATATATCATCTTCTGATGAAGACACATCACAAAAAACTGCAATCACTTTCAATGAAGCAAAAGAAGGCTTTAACACCTTGCTTAATTATTCCATGCAGGTGGGGGATGATGAACTATTTAAGCATCTGACATGTGTACAGAAGCGATTAAACAATCTGTTATTACATCATATTTAAAAAAATAATAAAGTACCTACCATGTAAAGAAAAATTTTATTATATTTTTCAATTTTTTTTAAATTTAAACATATTCTAATTTCATTTATTAAAATGTATAAAAATCTCACTGTCTTTCTCTACATTTTATAAAAAGTAAATACATAGATGCTTTTTATTAATTATATCTATATAAAAGCCATTTCAGTGATAATCAGGTAATTATCAAATAAATTCCAATTCTATTGATAAAATTAAGTACGCTTAAAATTTTGTCAAAATGTATCGTATTACCTGAATTCAAAGACCGACCCTCCTTAAAGACCACATTTTCTTGGTCCCAGTGGTGGTCTTTAAAAACAGGTTTCACTGTATAATTATTATTATTATTCTAAGTAGGCAAAAATATTACCTGTTTGGATTCCCTTTTTTTCATGCACTTTTAAAATTTTAGAGTATGTGCTAAGTTACTACTTATTGGAATTTTATTATAATTACTTCAGTTTCGAGGCACATAAGGGTGTACGCTGAAGAAACAAAATCTGCATAACGGTCTTAGTACATAAATTAAAGTAAACTATCGCACCAAGAATTCGAAAAAATTTAGGATGATTCTTTATAAGCTGCACTACATACCGAAATAAAGAACAACACGTTCTTTAAAATTTTCGATTTTTAAGAATTTTTTCTAAAAGTTTCGTAAATGATACAGGTTTGTTGTTTATTTCAGTGCATAGTGCAGTTTCTAAAACATACATCCTAAAAATTTGAAATACTTGACATAATTAATTTTTTTAATTTGTTTACCAAAATTTCATGGGCTCTTTTTTTCCGAACTACAGCGATAATCTGAAAGTAGCTGTCATTCAGTTGCCTTTAAACAGGGTTTAATTTCTATCCAAAAAAGTGCAAGAGCCCTAATTTTTTGTATTGCGATTTACAAAATTAATTACCTAATTTAAGGTATTATTAAGTGAATTTCTGTTACCTCTGTATTAATTTGCAATGTAATAAAATTAATATCAACAGAAACAATTACGATGGTAATTAAAATTTTAAATTTAGTGTAAAATTTCACCGAGAAAAAAGAAGTAGTGGAGCTGAACTCCCATGCAAATTAAGCACTTCCTTTAAATACATGCAAGTATTTAGCACCCACAAAAACTTTTCTGTGGGTGCTTGAGATCTAACATACTACATTAAAAAAAAAAAAAAAAAAAAAACCGTCCCTCACTAAAATTTTATTTTCGAATTGCGCTGTTGCAAAGCACTCGTCGGCATCAGTGGCGTGACTATACCGTTAGGGCCCGTAATGAATTCATTGGATAAGGTCCTTCCTCATTGTACAGAATCTCAACCCACATGTTGCAGTTCACATTTTCTAGCTTTCTATTTGGGAAAGGCTCCCCTCCGGCCGGGGACCGTGGCTTTTGCCCGTTCTACCGCCCTATAGTTACGCCAGTGATTGTCTCATCGAAGTTCCTCATGCGCATCTGAATTATAAAGGACATGGGTGCTCATATAGGAAAGTAGGTGGGGGCTCGGATCCCTCCCTCTAGCCGTCGGTATAGTGAACATTTTTATATTAGCTAACCTTTTGTTCACTATTTCACTACTAAAATGTTTGAAAGCGCAATTGCCGATGACCTTACAAATGCAAGAAATAACCCCCCCCCCCTCTATGTCTTAAAGCACTCATATGGACGTCCATGCCGAAGCACCCACATACATTTGATCTCATTAAAGATTTTCTTTTAAACTTTTAAAATATCACACAACTAATAAGCAAATAAAGCATTTTAGTACTGAAATAATGCAAAAAGTTCTGTATGCTTTACAAATATTCAGATTACGTGATGGCATAATTGGGGCGTGGGACCTCCTTCAGTATACATCACTGTGTTGGGGTTATCAGACGATTGCTGGTGCTCAGCATCCAACGTAATTTTTTTATAAGCCCGAAGCACCCACATAAACGTCTTTTCCTAGCCCTTTCTGCGAACTTCAAACTATGACTTGGCACTAAAATTTCTGTGGGTGCTCCGCACCCACAGAATTTTTTCAGTGGGTGCTTGAGCCCCGGAGCACCCACGTAGTCGGCGCCACTGGCCCAGGAGCGGGGCCTCTTTAAGCGCGGGGCCTTAGGCGATCGCCTACATTCGCACCCCCCTTGGGCCGGCTCTGATTTGCTTCAAAAGATCGACAAATAAAAAATTTTGGGTCGCTAAACCGATTGTAACACGTGCCGACTTGAGGGAGAATGTGAAAAATGAAAGCCATTATCAGAGCTTCAGTTTTGGCGGCGGAACCTTTCTGTCTGTTGGTTTGCGGTTTTTTTCCTTTTTTTCCAATCACGTGTAAGCATTGAGTAAAGAGTTACGTTTAAATCATAATATGTAAGGTGCCATAGTCATCATTTTTTTTCTCTGGATGCAGGTGGCTGTTACAGCTAACTCTGTTCATTGGTTTTATTTTAATGTTAAAAGTTAGTTTTCTGAAATTATGTCTCGCGAATTACGTAGCGCAAAAGAATGTATGTTTCTTATAGGAGACTAGCTGAAGTACCCGTCCTCGACGGGTTAGTGAATGAAAATTTCCAAAAAGCAAGAACTTTCGTCAGCATTGTAGGAGTACACAGAATGGATGTAGTATGTTGCCAAAGTAAAGAAAGCGAAGTTATAATTTTCATGTATTGTTAAAATATTAAAGGTTAGAGTGTAACTAAGTAATATCATTTCATTCGCTTTAGTCGTAATTATGTGATGCGCGAACGAATATTTAAGCATATTGAAATAATTTTCGCAAAATATTAAAATTTAATCAACATTTTTGAAAAATTTGAAGCCTAGAATTTAAGTTGAGTGACAACCTATCATGTCACCCAAATTCGTTTCATTCCCTGCAGTCTTTATTTCGTGATGCTGGAACAAATTTTCAGCATTTTAAAACGATTTTCGAAAAATCACAAAATGTAAGCAAAATATTTTTAAAATTCAACGCCTATAAATTAAGATTAGCAACTACCTATCATATCACTCAATTTCGTATCATTCGTATTAGTCGTTATTACGTGATGTTTGAAGAAATATAAACGTATTTTGAGAGAATTTTCACAAAATCTCAAAATCTAATAAAAATGTTTAAAAATTGGACTCCTATAGTTTATGTTGAGCAACCATCTATCGTGTGACCAAATTTCACATCATTCGCTTTAGTCGTTATTACGTAATACGGGAACAAAGATTCACTCAGTTTTAAACGATTTTCACAAAATCTCGAAATCTGATGGATTTTTTTTAATTAGATGCTTATAGTTTAAAGTGAGTGACCACCTATCATCTCACCAAATATCATTTTTTCACCTTTGCAGTTATTACGTGATGTGCGAACACAAATTTAAGCAGTTTGAAATGATTTTCGCAAAATTTCAAAATCTAATCAAGATTTTTTTTAATTCGACGCCTATGTTTTAAGTTGAGTGACCACCTATCATGACACCTAATTTCATATCATTCGCTTCAGTCGTTTTTACGTGATGCTTGGACACAAATTTATGCAGTTTGAAAGGATTTTCTCAAAATCTCAAAATCCAATCAAGATTTTTTAAAAGTTCGACACCTATGTTTTAAGTTGAGTGACCACCTATCATGTCACTCAATTTCATATCATTCGCTTCAGTCGTTTTTACGTGATGCTTGAACACAAATTTACGCAGTTTGAAAGGATTTTCGCAAAATCTCAAAATCCAATCAAGATTTTTTAAAAATTGGACGCCTATGTTTTAAGTTGAGTGACCACCTATCATGACACCCAATTTCATATCATTCGCTTCAGTCGTTTTTGCGTGATGCTTGAACACAAATTTACGCAGTTTGAAACGATTTTCGCAAAATCTGAAAATCTAATCAAGATTTTTTAAAAATTCGACGCCTATGTTTTAAGTTGAGTGACCACCTATCATGAAACCAAATTTCATATCATTCGCTTCAGTCGTTTTTACGTGATGCTTAAACAAAAAAAGCGTCACGGACAGAATGACAGAATGACAGAATGACAGACAGACAAACTTTTTTTTGAGGGTCGCATCGGATTCCAGGGTGCTTGAAACGGATAGAAATCGCAAAATTGTTGAATTCCAAGAAATGTACAGACAAAAGTCTAATTTTATTTATATAGATATCCAACATCAAATTACTCGGAAGAAATTGCCATCGAGGAAACAAGTGTTATCTGTTTTATTTTATAACTTACGAGAAGTAAAATTAAATGTCAGTGAAAGTGCCAGTTTAACAGTACGTGAATGTATATTCTTTTTGGGAAAAAAAGAGAATTCCCACAAGACCCATACAACATTGCGTAACGAAACTGATTGACTTGTATTCGTCTTGGAGGACTCTTCAAAAGAATTTAAAAAAGCAACAGTGTATTTTTAAGAGACGTGAAAAGGAATTCGAAGACTCTTTGGACAATTTTTCAGTGGCGGCTCGTGGGATACAGCAAGTACAGCCGGGCTGCACTCGAAATTATCAGCACATACTTTAAAATAATTTCATTCTACTAATTTTCCTAAATTCAGATTAGAATTGTGGAATTCCTACGGTAAATTAAAAAAATCTCCGAAAAAAACCAAACAAAAAAAAAAAAAAAACGTATTGTGGCCGGATCGCTCATTCAGAAAAAAAGCACTTTAATCTTCCCGCAATTCAATTGGGAAAATCTTTGGTTCAGCCCAGAGCGCTGAAAAGAAAATTGGCAGCACCGTTGCCATGACAACGACTACGTCAGCAGCCTCTCCGGCGTAGGGAGTATGCAGCTGATACAGCCGATGGAAGATTTTCTAACGGCGGCTGAACTTGAGAACTCGACTAACTGATTCGCTCGGACGAGAAGTGAGGGAGGGGGTAAGGAGAATATATGTTTGGAAAACTCTCGACTTTATATTGCTGAATTTATCAAGAAGGTAAGCCTGAATAGACGCTTATGAATGGAGAATTACCCATCAAAGCAGTATTGTTTTTAAGTAAGCAAGAACTGGCATTTAGAGGACATGGCGAGCGAGAAAATTCTTTAAACATGGGAAATTTTAAAGAGCTTTTAAAATTATTGATATCTGAATTAAAACAACGCCTTTTTATGGGGACATCACTGACCGATTCGCATGTTTAAAAGAAAGGAGGATTGATTTGACTTATAAAAAATAAGTAAGTTTTCTTTTCTTTTTTTTTCTTCTCAAGTTATCGTTACAAAAGAAAATTCTAAGGAAACTTCGAATCAGACACGGATTAATGCAATTTTGAGGATAAGAGCGGCTGGTTGAAATTTATGTCCATTTTATGGAAGTAAAATAGGATCTCTGACATTATTTTATGTGATTTCTTTTTTTTTTTTTTTCCTCGGTGAGGGCTTAATCCGCCAGCTTTCGAATTCAGTAACAAAGATTTTCCAATCCTGTTCGGAGGAAAGGGGGGGGCGCTCATATGCTTCCGGCTGTACTAACATTTTTGACTACGGGCCGCCACTGCAATTTTTTTGATATTGCTCCTGACGACGCATTTCAGCTGATAAAAATTGAAGACAAATTATTTTTATTGAGACAGAGATAGCCAGGACGTGTAGGTTATCTTGGAGGTATGGATAAAAAACTTTCCGAAAAAGAAAGAAAAGGCACGACAAAGACAGGAAAAAGAGGAGAAGGTTTTAGAGCATAGGTTCCCAACGTGGGCGATAACGCCCCCTTGTGGGCGTTTGAGGCTGTCAGGGGGGCGGTAAAAGACAGTTGATTAGGGGAAAATTAGGGGGCGTTGATATGGCGTGGAGGGACGTGGGAAGATTAACCAAATATAGTCTAAAAAAGACTTAAAAATTACGCTGATAATATTTTAATAAAAAGAAATGTTAATAAAAATACTGTTTAATATAATTAAGTATGCGCTTTGATTGTTCTTTGAAACTGCCAGTTTATTTATTTAGAAAGCAATAGTTTATTTTCTATTACTTCGTATCATCAAAACCCCTGCCTGTCCTTATAACAGTTAAGCTAAAACTTTTATTCCTCTTTTTTAAATGAAGAAGAAATTCAGTAGCGTTTCAATTCCAACAATATTCTATCTATTGATTTTTTTAAAAATTTAATTCTTGTTTTCACCATGCATTATGTACGCTCGTGTTTCTCTGGAGTGGGGGGGGCGGCATTGAAATTTTCAAAAGAAAAGGGGGCACCAGTTCAAAAAGGTTGGAAACCTATGTTTTAGAGAGAGAGAAAAGGACAAACTTTCAGCCTCTACATCTTCTACTGTGAGTTATGTGCCCTCATCTGATGAATCAATTAACGAATTATTCACTTCGGATGAAATGGATGATAATGAAGTTTCTTGCCATTTTTCAGAGAGTACAGAAAGTCAGGATTTTGCAAAAAGGCGTTCGAAAAACTTTATTACACCAAAGTTAGTGGCTTCATTAGATAGATGCCAGCTGAGTGTAAGAGATTCTGTTTACATTCTTCATGTAGTAATCGGAGCACTTGGCCTTAATACTGCAGAGTTTGTTATTAATAATCATCGATTCATAGAATCCAGAAAATTAATTGAAAGAAATCTGCTGAATCCATAAAAGTAGCATTTCAAAATGATATTCCGCAAATCCTTACAGTTCACTGGGATGGTAAGCTATTACCAGCATTACATTGTTAGTCTGTAGGAGGTCGATAAAACTAGCTTAGACGTATCAACCTGCGTATCATCCTATTCTGGAATAACTGGATGCAGAAATAGGGTAGTATCCTTCAAGTGTTCCAGAAGGAAGCCAGTTTCATTCTTTTACTGTAACCCCTCCCCCACCCCCTCTCTTACCGTGTTTTCCCAACATTTTACTAGTAATATGATGATCACGTTCGTGTGATCTGCCAGTTGGCAAGAAAATAAAGCAGCTGTGAACTTCATGAAATTTTAAATAAAGTGCAGGAAGAGGTTCACCTTGACATAGAGATCAAAAGTCGAATCCCCCCCCCCACCCACCCACTTTCTTCCAGGTGATTTACGATTCATCTTTGTAGGTTTGACGTCGCACTACTGGAATGTTCTGATTATGGCTTCTATAGTTTTGTTCTGAAATCATATATTTAAAAAGAAAATAAAAACTCACAGTAGCCCTTTAATGACACCATGTCTTTTCTTTTCTTTTTAAACAAGTTTGTAAAACGCTGTCAGTGCCAAGGCCGTAGTTTTAAAATTCCGTAGCAGAAGTTAAAAGGCTACAGGATTATATTGTAAGTCCACAGATTAAGAATTCTTTTTAAAAAGAAAATTATAATAAATGGTTTTAATCGTTATCTCCACCAAAAAGACTCGGAGTTCTTGATTAATGCGATATTTAATAGACTATAAATGAATAGAAAAATACCAATAGATTAGAAAACTGTAATAAGAGTGATTTTGGTTTGTCTTACATTGACGAAAGACGAACCGACTATTTATCTTCCAGGCTATTTTCGGGACAGGGAGTGATTTCAGGAGGGCATTCGGAGCAAGCTCCCAAGGCCTCAACCAAAAGGGGCCCCCAAATTGTTCTTTAAGTTTAAAAATTTGTAAATTTTGAAAAAGTTTTCGAAAGAAGGGCCCCCAATGAAGATTTTGCCCAGGTCCCGAACTTTGCAAATCGACCCCTGTTTAAGGATGCAACATCTGTATGTAATTATAAAAATGGAAGCCACCACTGAAACCATGAATGTATTACATATAGAAGGTTTTACTATCAGTGCTATAAACTTCTGCGGTGCAAACTTAAAAAGTGGAACTTAAATGATATTGAACACTTACGCAGAAAATATATAAAATTAATTAATTTTGACGTTGCAAAATTCTTGTCACATAAACTTATTGGAAGGTGCATCTGAAATGATTCATACCAATAAGCATGACGGTATGGCTATTAAAAATCTTAATGGAATAATCAAAAGCTCAAAACAATGTTTCTTTAAAGAATATTGGCAGGTGTACCATTCCTCCTCAATTTCTTCTAAACATTTCAGTTTTAATTTCGGTAAAAAGATAGACGGAATGAAAACTCACGAATTTAAAAATTATTAAAAGTAAAAATATTTATTTAAATAATTTGTACACATATTCTTACTGCATTTTTATGTATTTTTAGAACAAGTTATGGAAGAAAAACAAATAAACAATGACTAAAAAATATACTTTATTATCATAAACACACAATATACTACTGTATGAATTTAGAAAAAATCACACTTAATGGTTCGTAAATTAAAGATGCTAAATATTATTAGTTTGAAACTGATACAGTGTGTATTATTTAAAAATTTAACTTATCATTATTGTTATTAGATTAACTCATTAAGAATTTTATCCCATCATTAGACTTTTGAAAGCTAGATTGAAATCTAAGGTGCAATGTATTTAATTTGAGTTATAATAAGATTTTATCGTATTAAAACTATTTTAACTATTTTCTTTCAGAACAGAGATTTTATATAATGTATTTTGGCATCGTGTACATTTTTCGTAAAATTAGAAAAGCACTTACATTTTTTTCTGATTAAACCCATAAGTTAAAACACATCGCTGAAAATAAAATTGCAATATCACTCATGTACTGAAATCGCATTGATGCACTAATAATGTAGATATTGATCATTACCTTTTTTATAAGCAAAGATTGATTTATTTGAAATTTTTATAAAACATTTTATTTTAGTTCTTCAAGTAATCACCGTATAAATGTTTAACAAGGTCTTACTTAGGCGAAATGCTTTTTTGGTAACATATGTGCAAAACAGCCTAATTACAGCTCTCTTAAAAATTGAATACGAAGACGAAATAAGCGTGTTCAGTATAAAGCAAAATAAAATTATTCAAAGTAAATATTAAAAACAAAAACAAAACTCGTAAAAACACTTCAGTAAGCTCCTTTCTGTTCATATATTTGTTTCTTGAAAAGCAACATCACGACAAACATGTACAACAATGAAGATTTACAGAACAGCAATTTAATATCTAAAAATGTATGAAAAAGGAAAGAAAATTGGAATATCCAAGACGGCACTCATAGGCATAAATTTAGTTTTTCAGGAAAAAGTATAATACATAGGACTTTTCCTCCGACTGGAAAAAAGGTATAAAACTGCAGCGTTTCCCTGCTTCATGAAGCGGAATCCATCACTTCGGGATATTTCCCAGTAACATCCTGAGTAGGAATTCTTAGATTTCTCCTGCGGTTTATCGACCAAACAGTTCCCTAAGTCTTCGGGCGTCTAGGTTGTTGTAATATCCTTGGCTAAAAGAAAAGAGCACAAAAGTAAATAAATATATAAATAAATAGAACGCCATATTAAAGCAGAACAGTTCATACTAATAAAGTATCGGACGTATGCTATTACACGAAGGTAACCTCGGCAATGACAATAAAAATATCCTAGTACAGCAGCAGCAGCATCTTCTTTAACATCTGATCTAACTAACCTAAGAGATACCCTCCTTCCGACTTCTTTCATAAAACAATCCTTAAATTTACACCGACACCAATCTTGGCAAGTTCGCTGGAACAACTAACAGTCAAGACCGTACATTTACGAAATTTTCCCTCGAGCGTCCAGGAACTGATTTACGGCAGGGGTTATTAAATCAATGGTAAGTGCCTAGGTACCCATTTTTAGGGGCCACTAAAATTCTCAAAAGTTATAAAAGGGGCTGACGCAGACCGGGAAATTTTTTTTCACGTGCCTGCAACTGCCAAGGAAACATGTATCAAATCGTCCAATAAAATAAATGTAATCGTATTTGGGAATCCGAGTCATTCTTGCACCGACAGCTGTGCCCAGCCCAAGGATATCACCGCCCGCCCGGGCAGCGAACACTCCCCGTGCCCAGTATGGTACACACACACACATATATATATATATATATTACACAATTTTCAAAATAAATGTCATTTAATAAATTTAAATATGGTCCTTGGTCCTTTAACTCATCAAAATAAAACATTTTAATTAATGTAAATTAAAATACTGAACGTAAAAATTTGAAATTTTGCTCAGCCATGTAAAATTATTGTCTGCAACTATTTCAGCTGAAATTTGGTTAGCTCGCTATTCATATTTTTTTCTAATATTAATACCCTAATTCATAATTCATATTAATAACTTGTTAAAAATTATAATAATAGTAAATTATGTTTGGGAAATTTAGTTCCAATAGTAGGGGGAAAATCTTATGAGATATGAGCTGAAATATGAAAAAATATTTTAAGGGGGTGGAAATTTTCTAAGCTCATAACTCATTCATTTTTCGTTCAAATGTATTGAAAATTGGTATCCGGGATTAAAATGAGCTAATTTTTGAAACAGGAAGTGAAATCTAGGTGTTTATTGGAAAAAAAAATTGCTGCAAACTTAAGTATGGAGATGGACCCTCATGCAAATTTTACGCATAGCAAATTACAGTGTATGTTTATCCTAAACGATTTGCACATGTAACTGTGCTGTACGACGAACGACGGCCGAATAAAATGCAAGTGGCAAGCAAGTTTTTTCCCGGAGCTGTAAGTATTGATCTGGTAGGCCCATTGATTCCCTCAAATGGAAGTACATACTGTCTCACATGTATAGATCGGTACACAAGTTGGATGGAAATTATTCCACGAAAAAACATCTCTACGGATACTGTAGCGAAAGTTTTCTACAGCTATTGGATTGCAAGATTCGGAATTCCTATTCACCTAATTACTAATCGAGGAGCTCTGTTTTCATTTGACATATTTAAACACCCTGTTAAAAATCTTAGGGATTAAGCTTTCACATACTTTCAGCACGCCACCAGCAGTGCAACAACAAGCTAGAAAGCTTCCACAGATCAATTAAGGCTGCATAAAAGTCCATAATAATTTGAAATGGAGTGACGTATTACCCACGATTCTCTTGAACCTACGAACGCCAATCCACTAGGATACATTATGGGGAGAGGGGCGTATAAAGTTTACTTTTACACTTGTTCTGTGATAAAATTTGTGAATGGTGGTGATTTTTTTTTTTGTATCCTTATGCCCCAAAGTAATATTGCAGCGCTTGTTCCTCCAGATTCTAAATATCTGGAATGAAACAAAGATCAGAAATGTTTGAGAGAACTTACCATCCCTGAACATTTTCAGGATCATCGCACAAGGACGTCTGCGGATTGAATACCAAGCCAGGATCACAGGCCAACAGCCTGGGTTGTCTGGAACCGTCAGGAGTCAAAATGCAGACATAGTGTTTTCTACAGTCTCCCGGATACGGATAACGGGGTTCTGTAAATTCTTGAAGCTCTCTGTCTGTGGGTTGAGGGCATCGAAAACCAAGCACATCTGAAGATGGAGGGGAAAACATTTAGTTAAAAAGTAACATGATAGCCACTGCTGTTTTTCCTAATGCACTGTAAAATATCATCCGAAAGTGCATTAGGGTGTTAGTAAGTATTGGGAAACAGGGTTCGGAAAATCTATTGTCCTACTTGCTCGGGCATGTAAAAATTACGAACGGACATTTATTTCTTTTTACTACACACTCGGTCGTGCATGGTGATAGATCGTTTCACATTCATCTAATTTATAAACGATGATTTGTAACATTCTTTTCATAATTTAAAAAACATATAATGTTGTCAATTGCTCTCTCGATTTAACAACCGAGAGAATATTTTACTTTACGAAAGATATTAGTGATATATTTTCTTATTATTGTAGTTATGTAATATGCATATATGCAACTATTGACTCATAACTAAAAATAAACGCCACAACTATGCTTAATGGCATTCAATTAATTTTGAGGCTATTGAAAGGAGGTAACTCTCGGCACTGAAAGTTAATCTCAAACTTTGCTTCTTTTTAAAGACTAGAGGGAGCAGGTTAAACCCATGTTTAAGATATAGCAATAAAACAAATAAAAAAACCTTTATTTTGAGCGCCCCGTTTCAACATAATAAAAAGAGAACGAATGCTGACAAAGCAATTGTAAATCGAGAAAATTATTGATAATATTTTCAGCCTTTAAAGTTAAGAAGTAGTTTATGTTATGGGAGTATTTCCGTTAAAACGAAAAATGTAAAATGTGTTGCAGAGAAAACTAGTGTTTAGTGAACAGAGTTTAACTTCTCAGCGGCTAAGATGGTTAAGGGGCATCTTCACTCCCTTTGATGAAACAGTCCTCTCAATGCCTTTCTACGGAGAAATTGTGTTTCCGAATTCAATGTCTCAGGAAGAGCTATGAACACTTTTCAAACATCCTTTTTCACCTTTCACTCTGAAAACTTTGATCTAATGTTATTAAGATACAAAATTTCTCTGATGCTGTTAGAAGAACATTAATCAGATTGGAATTATTCTTATTCTGATTTTCTAATTGAATTTTGCAAGAGAAATTTTGCATTGTAATACCATTAAATGACTGTTTTCAGAAGGGTGGCAACTTTTCTCGACTGGACTGCTGTGGAACCATGTACGCTAAAGAGAGCTGGTGCACTTAAAATCTGAATAACTCCAACGTCTTCCATGTTGAAATGATACCTCTAGGTGTGCTAATCCAAGCGGTGGTCTTTCATCTGAAATTGGTTCTAAATTAAGAGACTCCGAGCTAAGTCGGTATTCCCCTCACTGAGGCTCGATGTCGATAACATGGAAATGGATCCATTTCGCTCATCGTCGCCCTGTATGAAAGATTTGGCGCCGCTCCGCGGTTAGCCAGAGGACATTAGCAACAACAGCAACAACTATTTTCAGAATGGGGATAAAAAAGAGTATTTGAATAATACTCAATAGTTCGTTCTAAAGCCTTGAATTTGAAAAGGCAGCTTTCTTCATAGAAAGGCACTGCTGTGATCGTTTCCCTGCAGATACTGAAGAAGCCCATTTAAGCAGCCATATTTCGTGCATAAATTGATGAAGAAACTGATGGATCTTAATCACCTTCAGATTCGCAGTTCTCCACCATGTCGGGCCAGTCGCAGTGGGCGCTGTACTCGTTGTAAGCCAGTCCCTCCGGACAGTGGAAGGCGAAAGCGTGGCCCTCGACGCATTTCCAGAAACGGCCGCAGTCCGTTTCATGGGCGTACAGACCGTACAAGCGGGGACAGTGCTCCGTGGACAGCGGGGGTTCTGAAAAGGAAGAAAAAAAAAAAAAAAAAAGAAAAGAAGTAAGTAGACGGACGAAATGGATTATTTCACCAGGGTCCTAGATTGGCCTTTTTAAGGCCAGATTGGATGAATTTTGCTTTAATAGTAAGCAGTTGATTGTAAATTTTATTGTTGGCTTTTTAATAAATTTGCAATTTTTTAATCCTTAGCTTTAACAAATAGTATTTTTTTATTCCATTGGAGAAAAAATGTACAGAAATTTTGACAACAGATAAGGAATTCCTTTTTTGCTATTGCTGTTTTCTCATTAGATGGTAAAATGGGAGACTTCTACAGTCAATCTAGAGAAATTTTGCATTGTAATACCATTGGATGACTATTTTCAGAAGGGTGGCAACCTTTATCGACTGGACTGCTGTGGAACCGTGTACGAAGAGAGCTGGTGCACGTAAAATCTGTCGTAGCTCCAATATCTACCATGTTGAAATGATACCTCTAGGTTTTCCAGCCTCAGCCAATGAAGATCAGCATTTCGCACATGAATTTTGGGGCTTGAGAAAAAGTAATAGCGAATGGACATGTTCTTGAAATTCTAGTTAGTGAAATTCAAGGAATTTCTCCTGTTCTGCGTTTGCGGAATCTTTCCGGATTCCGAAGTGCTGGAAATAATTCCCTTGTTTGGTTGTGACGCTACAATTCTCACAATAATAACCCCTTAATACAATCCTACAAGTATCATAAATAGCTGACATCACAATGGCTCTCCAGTTAATTAACAAAATTCCTTAATTTTTTTTGTGATGATGTCATTTAACAAATACACCTTTTTTGGATAGTACTTTTTTTAAAGTTTGGCCTGGTTCGGAAAGTCAGTCTAGCAACAATATTTTCTCCTTCACTCATTCCAATGTAAAACACTTGAAGAACTAGCCAATTCGGAAAAATTTAGTTGTTAGAGTATATATTTTGAAGAGGACAGAATTTATACAGCCAAGCGGAAAAAAAGTGGAATGTTCGGGAATTCTTCTGAAAATTCCTGTAAAACTTCTGTAAATGCTACATATACCATTTTCAATAGGGTACTTGGTACTGTACGTAGAAAAAACAAGTAAATTTCGTAGTAATCGATGCATATTTACCGAAGTTAGAGCACGGACGGAGGGACAGACAGACAGACAAAAACCGAAATCATTCACACTTTTGAACCTGGTTGGAAAATGTTAAAGAATGGAAACAAAATTAATTTCTTTACAGCGTCTTGCAAAATTACATTGGTAGACATCACTTTTAAGGTTATTTTCAAAATATCGCAAAATTTGACTCTACATCTGGTGCATAAAGAGTTTTGTGTCGGAAAGTGCCTTATAATCGATACGTTTGGGATGATTTATCCTTTTTCAATTCCCTATGCATGGATATCTATATAAATAAAATTAGACTTTTGTCTGTACATTTCTTGGAATTCAAAAATTTTGCGATTTCTATCCGTTTCAAGCACCCGGGAATCCGATGCGACCCTAAAAAAAAAGTTTGTCTGTCTGTCATTCTGTCATTCTGTCCTTCTGTCCTTCTGTCATTCTGTCATTCTGTCCGTGACGCTTTTTTTGTTTAAGCATCACGTAAAAACGGCTGAAGCGAATGATATGAAATTGGGTGTCATGATAGGTGGTCACTCAATTTAAAACATAGGCGTCGAATTTTTAAAAAATATTGATTAGATTTTCAGATTTTGTGAAAATCGTTTCAAACTGCGTTAATTTGTGTTCAAGCATCACGTAAAAACGACTGAAGCGAATGATATGAAATTGGGTGTCATGACAGGTAGTCACTCAACTTAAAACATAGGCGTCGAATTAAAAAAAATCTTGATTAGATTTTGAGATTTTGCGAAAATTGCTCCACACTGCGTATTGTGTTCGCACATCACGTAATAACTGCAAAGGTGAAAAAATGGTATTTGGTGAAATGATAGGTGGTCACCTTAAACTATAAGCATCTAAAAAAAACTGATCAGATTTTGGGATTTTGCGAAAATCGTTTCAAACTGAGTAAATTTTTGTTCACACATTACGTAATAACGACTAAAGCGAATGATATGAAATTTGGTCACATGATAGGTTGTTGTTCAACATAAAGTATAGGTGTCCAATTTTTTAAACTTTTTATTAGATTTTGAGATTTTGTGAAAATTCTCCCAAAATGCGGTTATATTTTTTCAAGCACCGCGTAATAACGACTAATACGAAATTTGGTGATATGATAGGTAGTTGCTAATCTTAATTTATAGGTATTGAATTTTTAAAATATTTTGATTACATTTTGAGATTTTGTGAAAATCGATTAAAAATGCTAAAATGTTTGTTCCAGCATCACGAAATAAAGACAGCAGGGAATTAAACAAAATTGGGTGACATGATAGGTTGTCACTCAACTTAAATTCTAGGCTTCCAATTTTTCAAAAATGTTGATTAGATTTTGAGATTTTGCGAAAATTATTTGAATATGTGTAAATATTCGTTCACGCATCCCATAATTACGACTAAAGCGAATGAAATGATATTACTTAGTTACTCTCTAACCTGTAATATTTTAACAATACATAAAAATTATAATTGCGCTTTCTTTACTTTGGCTACATACTACATCCATTCTGTGTACTCCAACAATGCTGACGAAAGTTCTTGCTTTTAGAAATTTGCATTCAGTACTAACCCGTCAACGACGGGTACTTCAGCTAGTTTTAGAATATTTTCATTATTGTTGTAATTCATTAAAAAAAATAGTCTTAATTGCTTTAACCTGTTCACTTTCATTATCGGCGTTGACGATTCTCCTTTAGGTTTCCATCGTTGCTTCCCGGTTGGGGTAGTTGAATCCACGTTGGGCTCCAGTGTTTTACGAGATAGGCGCAGAAAAGTACATCGACATCGTCGGCATGCCGGTCGATCGAATCGTTCATCGCGTGCGACAGATCCAGAGATCCTATTTTGACACAGGTGACTGTGCAGTGGCACAGCTGACCTTTTTTCCAGCATTGGGAAATGGCTGCGGTTCAAAGGGTTAAGCAGTAATGTATCTACAGATTTTTTTTTTTTTTTTTTTTTTTTTTTTATACACACGAGAGGGAACCGACCCCAAATTGGGTTTGCGATCATACCGTCCTCCGTGGACAGGCCACCAGTCTCCAGCTTTATTAAAATGTAAACCAAAATTACAAATCTCTCAACAACAAGCCTGTATTATAGATCATCTGAAATTATAAAAACATCTGCATTATTCGAAATTAACTTAAAGTTTAAAACACAAAACAGATCTCCAACATTTAAAATCAAGCTTTAGAACTCCTAAAAGTCAAATAATCTGAAGAGACTCTAAAACTCACTTACACAAAATAGACAATGAATGATTGTGTATAAGAAAGTGTTTTTTAAACAATGGTTTCGTCATGATTAATTTTTCTTGTTGTTATATAGAAAAGATCTTGAGGAGGTTTCTCGTCCACCCAGCCCCATTTTTACCTTATTTGGTAAGATTGATTTGAACATTGTCATTGTAAAAGAAGGCCAATATCAGCTCCAGGATGTTAGACCAGGAGCTTCATTTTAAAGTCGGAGAAGCTTGTGCTAACACGTACACAAAATAGACATTCGGAACTTCAATCTATCCCCCTTTTCCCTCCACAATCTCTCTGCGGCGCACATCGGACATCGGACCACCCATGTTAGGGAGCATCAGTGGATCCTCAAGAGCCTTTTAACCCTTTGAAGGGTAATGAACGTTTCGATCGTCCGCCATATTGCTGGTAGTTAAGTCGAGCGATGCCAACGGCTGTCCTTTTTTCAACATTGGGCAATCTGTCCAGCTGTTCTCGCATTCTTCCATTTTTCAGCAGATGTCAGTGCTGTTAAAAATAATCGTGACAATTTTTTTACGGGAAATGACGTGCTAAAAAGTAAAGGATTCTCGTGGAGCTATGTCACCCGCAACTATTTTTATAGAAATCAAATCTATTCTTCGTGACTGGCAACAGTCAAAACGTCAGAGTTTGGTGTTCCCATAGCGGGAACACTGCGCGTTAAAAGGTTAAAAAGTGGACTTAAAATTTACTGCCCTCGCAATTAAAACATCCCTTAAAACTGCTTCAAATAAAATTGAGGATTTTTTCCAATTATTTTAAGCAACGAAAAAAAAAAAAATAATGATCAACCTCTTCTGTTGGAAGAAAATGTAAAAACTTATCCTTAACCCAATCCAGGAAAACTGCAAAATCAGGTTCCTGGCATGATGACTCTGGCTTTTATTTTATTCGAATATGATAAGTGATTAGACAGTCTAAGAGCTAGGATTTACCCTTTGGTATTTTTTGAGCAACAATCGACCTCCTAAACTTAGCCGTGTTGGATTCGATAGGCCTAATGGGATAAGCATTGATTTACTGTGGAGTTAGTGTTAGTGTTAGCCATTTACTTTAAGCTATATAAAACTACGTATGCACTTTAGTAAATTTGTAATGTCTTTGGCCTACTTGCAAAACCAAGCATGTACTACATATTTTCCGGTATACATATTTTAACAATGAATTCAGTTTTCAAAAGCATTTAAGATGTTTTAAGATGTTAGCACATAATTATAATACAACCTTTATTTTTAAAATTTTTTTTGCTCGACATCGAAATCATAAAACTATAATTGATAAATACGAAATTTTTAAATAAACGAAAGTGTGTAATTTACAAACAGTTCTTAACAAATAAAGTAAGTATTTATTTAATTTGGGATTTCAAGAAAAATTATTTGTAGATATTTAACTGTAATTTAGGCTTCTACGGGAAGGTAGAACTTAAAATAATTATGTATAGAATATTTTTTAGAGAAACAATTGTAATATGTATAGGGGGAAAAAAACTTTCATGTAGTTTCTTTTGTTAAAGCTACAGGGGTCTTTATTAACGCAGAATTACTTATGGTTGCTTCCCCCCCCCCTTCTTTTAACCTATACAACCTACCTGCTCAAAATCGCTAAACTTATTAAACCAGAAATTTTACTGTTTCACAAAACTCTAAAGTAATGTATATTTTGTTACAATAAATCCTTACTCCTTTACTTAAAACAATTAATTCTATCTCTATTTTCACATGCAGGCGATATTTTGATTAAAAATAAGTAGTGCATTTTTCAATTATTTTTACGAAAGGCATTTTAGTCCTTTTTTGACTCAAGAACCTAAATCATTTTATGAGACCGAAAAACGCCAACCATGGCAAAGATGATGCTTTTTCTTCAGTAACTGATTAATATCTTTTAAAATAACTTGAATATAGAAATTTAAATCAGATGACTGACATCCCTGAATTTTTTCAGATTTTTTTTAATACTCATCACGTGTTCGCATATAGTCTGGTTCCTGAGTAATTGCGTTGAAAACATGCTTTGAAGTAACCCACCAATAACTTACAACGATGTTGAAAAAATATTTTCCTTACATAGAAACATTATGAAGAAACGTAATCATATGATAAAATAAAAGCGTACATAATTCTGAAAATGAGTTATAAAAAAAAGTAAAGGTGTCCATAAAAACAATTTTGCTCAGAAATAGAAATTTCATTCTCATCCGATTCATCCATTTCATCCGATTACATGTTAGGAAATATTACTTCACAAAAGGAGATAAAAATTTGTTCCATTTTAAAACGTGATCGGGTGGTTATAGAAGGAAGGCAATATATAAACACAAAAAATTAAATCCAGAAAAAGAAAAGATCTCAAAATTAAATATTAAGCTAATTTTAATTAAATAAACAAATAAGATATATGATAATGGATCCGATCTTTTGATTAAATAAACAGGATATATCGATAAACACTCAAAATACTGGCGCTAAACGATAAAATAAATAAATCTTATGTAAAAAAAAACACACACACATTAAATGATACTTATGGAAAGATACGATCGTTTCGACTGAAAATTCGTTCAGTCTTCCTCATTGTTCAGGAAGCCCTTCGTCTCACAAGACAGTGGGAACTGAACTCTTTCTATAAGTATAATTTTATGTGCGTTTTATACAAAGTTTTTATTTATTTTAAACAGGTTATATGCTAATCAATCAGATCTCAGTGCATCAACTGAACGTGAAAATCTCAGACTTCCTTAAAAGTATGTTTTTTTTTTCTTAGCTTTCTCTGAGTTTCTTTTTAAACATCCTATAATTATACTTTAACTAGGTTTTTGACATTTTTCATTTGAATTTCAACTCATACTGTAAATTCAGGTGCAAAATTAAATCACAAGATGATATTACTGAAAATGTTATTAGAGTATGCATCCTTTGATGGCTTAAATTTTCCTCCTGATCATGGGTGTTGGCAGCATAGGGCAAGGGGGAGCACTCTCTCTCCCCCCTGGATTTTTATAAGCCATTTTTTCCTCTGCTTTTTTTGTTTTTTTCTGACATGGTAACCATCTGTTAAAGTAATATTTTTCCTCCTAGAAAACATTCTGCCGACGCCTATGCTCCCGATAATTTAGTGCATTTTTCCTTTTTATTTGAGGGAGAATAGGTGTATAATTTGAAACTTTTCTTTTTATATACGTAACATAATGGGGCTTATATATTAAAACTGGTACTATAAATTTGCAATATTTTGCTTTTCAACATTGCATCTACTCACACCCAATGGTGAAGCGACGCAATTTCAAGTTTTTTTTTTTTTTTTTTTTTGACCTACTGCCTGATTTCTTGATAAGTTATTGGAACTTGCGCTTTGGTAAACTAGGTGGTCAGACCTACTGATTTTGTTTTCCTGCCTTTTTGCATCTAAATCTAAGACCGAAATGAATGATTTTTAATCTTAAATCAAGAGTCCCTTTTTTCAATAGTAATTTTTGACACAGTTTCTAACGTCTATAAAGTTAATTTTGAAAAAAAAAAATTCTTTTTTTTCATTATTATAAATACCAAATTTTAACTTTTATATGACTCAGAGTCATGAATTATAAATAAATGAAGTTTATTAAACTGTTTAATTTACCAATGTCTAGTATGCTTATATATAGATTTAACCTCTTTAAGTAAATTTAAAAACTATAAATAATTAAAACTTCTGGAGAGGTAGGGCATTTCTGATAAAACAACAAATTAAGATGATCAAGCAATTCGGTGCTTTTAAATCACGAATGACTTCGTTTGAAATAAAAGTAATTCTTTTATAATCTTAGTGTCACGATGCTTTTCTTCGAATTTATAATGCGTTTCATAAACTTTTTGATAATTAGCTAACAAGTCTTTGGTACACGCTCCAAACAATGGACGAATTGCAACATGACAGAACATCAAAAATATCTTCTTAACATTGTCGATAGATTTATAAATACATGTCTGCTATTTTTATCGGGTCATTCATTCGAAGGTAAAATGTTTAAAGGAAGAAAGGGCCTTTGCGCCTTCGAAAAATAAATTGTAAGAAAGTAATTCAAACTGTCAGCAGTATTCTAAAACAAAAAGTATCGAAATCGAACGAAAATTAATCAGTAATTAAAACCATAAAATCTAGCACCGACTTTCCCTTTAAATGCAATGCAAACAATCTTGATTTTCTCAGTTTCGGATTTTTATACTTTAACAGAAGATTTCTTAAATGAATTTAAAGTTGTGAAATGTTACATAACAGGTTGTACATATAGATCTTCATTCTCTGAACCTCAGTTTTGATAATGAGACCTTTAATTTTATAGCACGATAAATCATAAAAAATTCAATAATTAAAAAAATTATACGAAATTTTTATTTTTAAAAAATATTAAAATGTTAGATAATTTAAAAATATGAAGTGTATAGAATAAAGGCAATATTTAGCTTTAATTTGATATAAGAGTGTTCTATTTTATATTTTAAAAAAGTTATCTTGTGGGAAACAGGAGGTAATTCCATTTACGTTTTCTAATTATCTTTAATTATAAAAATGAATGTCTGTAAATCTGTATTTGTGCGATCACCAGACAAATCTACAGCACGCAGAGCTCTGAAATTTTGAACATATAAACACATGCGTTCGATAATGTTCACCTGGAAATCAGAATTTTAAAATTTAAATTACTTTTATAATTGTTAATTAAAAATCGCTTTTAGGTTGCCATGCTTGGCGAGTTTCGCCAGCATAAAATGATTTATGCTTTTGAAATAAAGCAGAAATTTATTACTACAATGGAGAGTCGCGTGCATTTGAAAAACATGAAATGGCATAGAAATTACGTCAGTTTTACGCTAAATTAAAAAGCATAAGAAGTAATTAAGTCCAAATGTGTTTCTTAAAGTTCATAATTTTTCAAATCCTACTAATATTATAAACGTGAACGTTTGTATGTTCGTGTTTGGATGTTTGTGATTCAATCATGCAAAAACGGCTGAAAGGATTGGAATATATATGTGATGGAGATCACATATTTAATTTTAATAATCATTTGATTTGGCTTTCTTTAATGTAATCTATCCAAAATCATGTATTCTAAACCACTTCTGTTATCATTTTTTTTTTCTGACATTTCGACTTTTAAATCTGTATATTCGCTTTTCCCGCATGCCTTTTTCTTATGTGTTTATTTCTCTAACTGAGACCCGGTGGCGGCGTTCTGAGCTAAAAATTGATTATATTGCGTCCGTTTACAAAAACAATGTACGTTTTGGTTTCCCCTCTTGGCATTCTGATGGCGTAAGTTATTATTTGTTGCCCTGCTACATCTTTAAAATTATTTGCTCGCGATTACGTCATTTTAATTTTATTGGATTAACTTTTAGGGTTGCTCTGGAATTGGCATTATTTATCTCAGCCAGGTGTTTGTTCTCGCCAATGTGTAATTCTGTGTTGGCGTAATTTTTAAGTCAATTCCATCTTAATTGCACTGTCCATATAGGACGTCATTTTATTTTCGCTGAGTCACCACCATCCGTTGTAATAAGTTTATGTTTCAAATAGTATCTTTTTAATAAAATAGTTTTTAAGTATTTAACGTCTTTTTATTATATTGCAACTAAGTGTATCGAACCTGATCTCCCTTATCACACAACGACATTTTAATCTTAAATTTATGCCTGCAACCAAATAACTTCGTTATTGCAACCTTTCATGCATATAGCATAAATAGTTCTTTTACAGGGACACTCAAAATAATTCTAATACATTACGCTCTATGGGCATCTCTGTAACTACTGAACCGATTCTAAAACATTTTTCACTGATAGAAAGCTACAATATTCCTGAGTATTATAGGCTACCTTACACTCATAAAGAATAAATAGTTCTTTTGCAAGAACACTCAAAATAATACGTAAATATTGTTGTAACTGTCTCCATTTGCCAAATGCGTTAAAAAAATCTAAATTTAGTAATTCTGCTTACAATATGTATTATACTTCATTCAAAATAAGTAAAAAATAAATAATATTTAAACACAGTCATTTTCGTCTATAGCCAAAAGTGCCAAACTGTTTCTTTTTTGTTATTCACATATTGCTTCATTTCTCTCTGGACCTAATTCTAAAGCCGACGCGGACGAAGTCGCGTGTAGGAGCAAGTGTGTATATATTTTAAGTTATTGTGAAAAAGATATATTTATCAAGCTGCAAAACATAATTAAATTGTGAAACCTGGTATTGTGTTTTACAAGTTTTAAAATTTTCATTTCAAAACAAGCAAAAATTTCTCTGATGAATCAAAAAAAAGCACGTCAAAATCCACAATTTTTGGTTTTGAAAGGTCCTTTTTACCCTTAAGCACGGTTTTCTGGATATGCTAAGTTCTTCAGGCTGCGCGGCCGCACAGCCAGCTGTATAAGAAAATTTCTTTAGCTCTGTGGCACCAGATGCGCGATTCGATCTACCACCATGTTGTTGGTAGTTAAATGGATCGATGGCAACGGATGCACTTTTCAGAGACGGACAATATATCCAGTTGGTCTTTTATTTTGATGTGAAAATGTTTGCGTTTCAAAGAATTAACATCTGTAATATTAGTTGTGAAGTTAAAAAATCTTACATACTTCACTTGTGATATATAAATTTTAACTACACTCATGTCCATAAATTAAGGATAATGAAGTTCAGGCAAAGAAAGAGAAAGAAGCAAAACACATTTGACTTATTTGTAAAGTCTATTTATTAAACAAAAAGTAAAGAGCAAAAAAAGATGCTATATGTTTGACATAATTAATAAAAATTGCAAGTTTTACTCCCTTGACCAAATTTCAAAAAAGAAACTATTTACAAAAAACAGTATAACATGGTTAGTAGGATGGTTAATACGGAGTATGTCTCCCGGACGATGCAATACAGGCCTGACAACGCCTAGGCATGCTGAGTATCAAATGATCAATCTGATCTTGGGGAATATTACACCTCATCAAGCAATGCACTCCGATGTTCCGGTAGACAGGTGGGAGGGGGTTGACGGGCTGCAATTTGTCGGCCAAGCATATCCCACACATGCTCTATTGGATTCAAGTCCGGTGAGTATGCTGGCCAATGCATACGGGTGATATCCTCCGATTGAAGGCATTCGTCTACAATGTTTGCACGGTGAGGACGGGCGTTGTCATCCATAAACACAAATTCAGCACCCATGGCGCCCCGAAACAAACGTACATGTTGTTCCAGAATGACATCCCGATAGATGTGGCCTGTCATCGTTACACTCTGAACATGCAGGTCAGTTCTGGAACCAAGAATAATTCCTCCCCAAACGAGCCATCCTGCACCACCGTAACGTTGTCTTTCAATGGTGTTCTCTTGGTGGTAACGGGTACCTGGCGCTCTCCAGATGAATGTCCGGCGAGAATCAGACTCCAAACTAAACCTGGACTCGTCGGAAAACATCACACAAGACCACTGTTGCGGTGTCCACAATGCATGCTCTCTACTCCACGTTAATCGCAGGCGACAGTGAGTTGCGGTAAGTGGAACACATCTGACAGGCCTACGAGCATATAGACCAATGTGCCCCAAGCGTCTGTACACGGTCTGCCTTGAAACTGTCGTACCGGTAGCTGAAGAGAGCTGACGAGACAGGTCTGATGCTGTACTCCGTCTGTTTCTTTTGGCAGTAACTGCCAAATAGCGGTCCTCATTCGGCGTTGTAACTCGGGGGCGACCTGTGCTGTGACGTCTACTCACATTACCATCATCTTGGAATCGTTGCCAAAGCCTGGAGATGACACTCTGGGCGATTCCAAGTTCCTCGGATACTTCCAGCTGGGTACGTCCACATTCCAGTCGTCCGATAATTCTGCCACGTAAAACATCATCCAAATGCCTCCTTTGTGCCATAACTATGCGGTTTTTGCACTGAAAGGCTTTCACAGCGCTTGTGAACAATTTTACTTCTTTGCCACCATTCCTTACATACCCCTCTCTTACACTCTCGTCATTGTGACGTACCATCCACGCCATCTGGTGGTTTCCTGTAATTTGCATATTCTTCTTCAAGATGTGTGTGATCATTCCACAGGTGAAATTTTTATTTTAGAGATCAATTTCTGTGTGATTCTGAATTATCCTTAATTTATGGACATGAGTGTATTATTAAGGAGACAAAGATACAGATTATATTACTATAGTTGTCATTATGATAGTGAAATGCATTATCGTCAAATAATTTCTGTCATTAAAGTTTTGTCTTTGTTCAGAAGGAAGCTGTCAAATCCGTAGTCCTCACAGGGGCAGCCCTGGAATAAGTGGCGCCACTGCAAACATACCCCCCTTTTTTTTTCTACAGATCGCGTTTTTTTCCCGTTTCTGGGTTCGAAATGAAGCCCCTTCAAAGATGGCGCCCCGATGCGATGCTTACCTTGCTTACCGTCTCGGGCAATCCCCAATGTGCGGACATTCAGTCTAGCAAATGTCCATGATTTGCGCTTTCACGAAGTTACTGAAGCATTTATATGCAGACATATATTTTGGAGAATGAAAACGATTGCATACTGCGTGCATAAATGGGGTGAGGGGAGTTGAGTCAACCGCCTAGCGCCGCTAAAAAACTGTTTAATTCATAGTTGCCATTATTTTTTCCTCGTGAACGGCACTTTCCTTAAACATCCCGGTTTTTCGAGAAGCCCGTAAATATTACAGAAATTCAGTCAAAGTATGCATGTAAGCTTTGATTTTTAAAAGAATCGGAAGAAGAAACAAGATCCCTTCTCCTTTTTGATGGCGATCCGGAGATTGCTGCTTTCTCCGGAGAAAAAAGGGCTTTGTCTTTCTTTCAAGTAAATGTCGATTATCCTTTCGACGTCAATTTTTTCGGATTTAGTTTCTTATTCGTCGACCACTGTAAATGGTTGTAGGTTGTATGCAGAAAAAGGTATTATAAATTTTTATTATAATCTTTTCTGATCGTTTACATTACTTAAAGTACAGATACGTAAGAAAACGAAAGACTTCGACTTACGTAAAACACACGTCCCCTCTTCCCTTCTTTCATGATTAGAAAGCCGTTAGTAACTGAACTTCATTTTCAGTGAAACACGTTTAATACGAAAAAAATTAACATGGAAAATTGGTGAGTACAAAATAATATTGGAGTCCCAACAGTATCCGATTTAATTTCATACATTTCTTTTCTGTAAACACTAATAAAAACGGCTTAACACGAAAAAATTCGCTGTGCCGCACAGCCAGCTGCGTCAAAAAGGGTCTCTAGATTTGTGGCACGCGATGAACGTTTCGATCATCCGTCATCTTGCTGGTAGTTAATTCGTGCGATGGCAACGGCTGCCCTTTTTTCAGCATTGGGCAATCTATTCAGCTGTTCTCGCATACTTCCATTTTTCAGCAGATGTCAGTGCTGTTAAAAATAATCGTGACAATTTTTTTACGGGAAATGACGTGCTAAAAAGTAAAGGATTCTCGTGGATCTATGTCACCCGCAACTATTTTTATAGAAATCAAATCTATTCTTCGTGACTGGCAACAGTCAAAACGTCAGAGTTTAGTGTTCCCAGAGCGGGAACACTGCGCGTTAAAGGGTTAAGGAGACCAGTAGGGAAGATTCAGAAAAAGGGCTGTCAACACTTCCAGAAACCGACAATTGATCAAAAAACGAGTATCCCGAAATCCTCATTTGTCAATGAGAAAAAGCTAGGCAATTAGGAATTGCTCGTGAATCGGTTCGACTTATTGTCTAGATCTAAAAATTCATCCTTACACTTACAAGTTTAAACAAGCACAATACCCCACCCAAAGCAAACGAGTACAACTCGAAAGATTCAGGAAGCTGCTGAAGTTAGCTGCAACTCCACAATGGGAAGGGATTCTGTTTGCTGATGAAAAGCTGTTTCCGGTTAAACAATCGTTCGGTCGTCAGAATGATCGGAATTTCGCCAGGCAAATCTTCCATGGTGAAATACGTCAAAATATCAAATCTGTCATGGTGTAGGCAAGGATTTGTATAACAAACAAAACTCCTCCCATTTTCATTGATTATGGATTCAAAATCAATAAAGATGTGTACGAAAAACAGATTCTTGAGGATGTGTACTTCCCTGGGCTCAGACATACTTAAAAACGATTTGGGTATTTCAATAAAATTTCTCGCTCTCCCCATGGAGCGAAATCCACACACGACAGGTGTCGGCAAATTTTCAAGACTTCATGTTGACTCAAGAATGGCCTCCATACTCATATGACCTCAACCTCTTGGATTACAGTTTGTGGTCAGTTTTAAAGCAGAGGGCTTGTGCAAAGCCTCACAAAAGTTTGGAAGGTCTGAAGTGTTTCTTCATTCGGGTGTGGAAGCGAATCATTCGGGTCAAATTGCTGCAAATCACTGAAGATTTCACCTAAAATTTGCGTCTCTGCATCAAAGCAGAATAGTTACACTTGAGGAAACGTGATTTTTTATTTCCCTTACTAGGGGCCAAGGTCCCCAGACTCGCTACGCTCGCTTTTCGGATGAGGCATTCGGCCCCTAAAAAGGCTTATTCGTAAAAAAGACATAATTTCAACAGACAAAACCCGAAGATTGGATCAGATAGAATGTTACTGAGCTAAGCTACACATCGCTTGGTTCTTGCATGTTCATTGGTACATAAAAATTTAAACTTCACACTACAGTAGACCCCCTCCCCCTCATAACACGGAAGATATTTTGTTCTGGGAATCCGTGTTGTACGGGGCCTGAGCTATACTCCACCTGGAGTGCGGACTCCGCTTATAATCGCTGGAAAAATTATTTGCACTCCTCTGAAACACAATGATATTTAATGTTGTCATTCAAAAGTTATATTAATTAGGCGCTAAAGCGTAATAAAATCAGAAAATCTGTTTCAGCTGTATTTTTAATAATGTAAAACCTATTGGACACCTTGCGAATTTGCCACCCATTGCGATTTTTCATTATTTGACGACTTGCGTACATGTAAAGTTAATAAAAGCTACGGAACAGATAGGATAGTTTGCGACCCATGGCGACTTTTCATTATTTGGCGATTTACACATGCTCACAACCTATAATGACTATTCATTTAAGGTTACCGGAAAACCGTTATCCATATTTTCATTTACATAATCGTTTGCAGATTGGCGTACTTAGCACTACGAATTATACCATCTCGTCGCGCTAGCAAATATCCAAAGTGTACTATAACTGCTATAATGGCATAGTTAACGCCGCCAAATATTTCTACTGGTAGCAAATAATCCAGCTGGACCGAACCGGCTTTAAAATAATCTGCATTTTAATTATTTTTCATTTTCAAGATATTAGTTATTCTGTTTTGGAAAAACGAATAATCGCTCATTGTAAACTCCTGTTGTCTAAGCGAGCTTACTATTTGAAAATTGTCAACTTTGTGTAACACATTTTGAGTTACTTATTTCATATAGTTTTTATTTTGGCGTAAAATAGGCGTAATTCTAACCCATGTTTGGAAATTTCACGCGATGCTAGATACTTGGAAACGCTTTGTTGCAAAGAAATGAATGATTTTATGCCAAATCTGGCAACCATTATGTTTATTTTTTTAGTTTTTTATTAATATCTTCTAAAATAATTCGATTTTCGAAATTTAAGTCAGCTTAGCAGGTTCCTCGGAATTTTTCGAATCTGTGGGCACCTTAGTCGAAATTCAAATCCCCACGGTTTAGGAGAAGATAGGCGAACAAGCTTTTGACAGCGTCGACGACAGCGGCCCTTACTTTTTTTTGGAATAGAGAGATACACTAGCTGGAACCCGTCGAATTCGACGGTCACTTTATTGACTGTAATATTCAAAAATAAATGGGAACGATCAAGAATGTCACCAAGGTCTTGAACAAAACTAAAACAGGAAAAATCAAAGAGCGACGCGGACGGAACATGACTTGTGACAGAAAGTAAACAAAATGTTTCACGCCAGTTCTTACCAACTGTACAATGACGATGAAATGATTAAAATCTTTTAAATTTGTTTTTATTTATCTTTATTAAGTAAAAAAAAAGAGTAGATATTAAATGACGAATGAGCAAATACAGTTACAAATTCTAATTGAGCATTTCGTTGAAGACGATATTTTGGGTAAAGTTATCGACCACGAAACGAACAGGTGAATTCTCTTAAATGATCTTGACTGCCACAGCATTCTTTGATCTAACCATTGAAACAGTGACATACAACATTCCATGAGAAAATACGGGCGCAGAAAGGTAAACGCCAAAAGTATGAAGCGAAAATAGTGAAAATTTTCGGAATTCTGCAAGAGACAAAAAAATCTAATCCGCCAAATGGCGATCGCGCGCTCCCTGCTTTATTTGCCTTTTCTCAAGCTACCCTCGATGGTAAAGATCCAGTATCAGACAGAAAACTGAAAAATTAAAGAAATAAAAGATAAATCGCTAACTAAAGAAGGAGTTTATAACTGCTGTCAATGTCGTTAACAAACCACAATGTATTTGTATGGAGAAAAGTTTGAAAAAAATCAGAAACACTTTCACATTTTAAATACTCACTAAAGTGCTGTATATTAAAAGCGTATCATAATCCATGCGCCGTCCCTATTTTTCTTCCTTGTTTCATTAAATTGAAAAGTGTATCATTATTCATGGCCGTGCCGTATTTTTTTTTTCTTGTTCCACAAAACACTTCTTTGGAATCGAAATCTGTAGCTGCTAAAACTGTTTTACAATCTTCGCCAAGCATATTCCAACTATACTTCACCATTTTAAATACTGTTCGGAATGAGCATCATAATCCATGAGTGTGCTATATTTGTCTTTCTCGTTGCATAAAACACATCGTTGGAATTAATATCTATATTAAATTTGCCTACTAAAGCTATTTTACAATCATCGAAAGGCAGGGTTCGGTTTTTAAGTTTTTTTCCCCGCAAACTTAGCGATCAATTATCAAAAATCGCAAACCTTGTCAGACTTATTCTCCCCCCCCCCCCCTCCCCTTCCGCGTTATGTGGCAAACACATTTCAAAAGATTTCCACCGTGACAGTTCATCTCTACAAAACCTGTATACAAATCATATCGACAGAAACGAGTAGACAAAGTCTGGGCGGGAACGAAATAGCACCCTAGTGCTAATAAGCGATAAAGCGCTAAAATAAAGAAGGCTTTATATGACAGCAAAATGCATTTAATAAACCACAATGTTATTTCTATGGCGAAAAATTGCACATTTGAAGTTCCGCTACGCCTGATCCCTCCGACTTTAAAAAATTTTTCTCTTTAGATGTGACACATCTACGGACCAAGACCTTTTTTTAGACCTCTCAACCAAATTTTTACACATAGCTGTTCTTTCAATTTAGTGGATACCGGAAAAACATGTTTCAAATTAATATATAGAAAATATTAAGGAAATAAGCAATAAAGCGCCAAAATAAAGAAAGCTTTTATGATTTCCAGATTATTTAATAAACCACAATGTTATTTCTATGACGAAAAATTGCACATTTGCTGTTCCGCCATGTTTGATCAGTTCGACTTTTTCTCTTTTGATCACACGTCTACAGGCTAAGGCCTTTTTTAGACACTTAAAAATTCTCTTACACCTAGCCGTTCTCTAAATTAGTGGATACAGTAAAAACACGTTCCAGATTAACAGATAAGCGATAAAGCGTCAAAATAAAGAAGGCGTTTTTAGCTGCCAACAATGAGTTTTAATAAACCACAATGTTATTTCTATGGCGAAATATTACCAGTTTTGGAGAGTTATCGCCAAGTTTGTCGTCAAAAAATAAGTCTCCAAGACTGAACTCAATTTGGCAATATCTGCTATACTTCGTGAGAAACTGGCCAAAGCCTTTTAATTTAGAATGCGATTAATTTTTATTTATGGTGAAGTAATTCGAAGTCGGTTTTCATTTTTTTTTTTAAATCGCTCTTATTCTAATCAGAATTTAGAACGACACATTTATTATCACTACACACTGTTGCCACATTTGCCACACAACATTTACAAACGGATGCAATTTCTAACAAATATTTTTCCAAATAAATCAAACCTTGCGGAGCTAAGGCAATCGTCTGCGTTAATAAACCACAATGTTATTTTTAAGGCGAAAATTTGCACCCTTGCCGTTCCGCCAAGCCTAAACCGTTCGAATTTTTCTGATTTTCTCTTTTGATGGCACATCTACGGGCCGAGACCTTTCTTCAGACACCTCAACCGAGTTTTTACACCCAACCGTTCTCTCAATTCGGTTGTCGAAAGAAAAACATGTTTCAAAATAATATATAGATTGTTGATAGTAAATAAAGTATTTGTCTGTGCAAAAGTTTTTAGGTTTTCATTATTAAAGTCACATTAGATCATTACGTTATTTCTTTTTACCCTATATATTTGTGACGTTTCGAACATGAGATTTTTTTGCTATTAAAAAGAAAAAAATAGATAAAAGAAAGAACCCCCCCCCCCCCAACCTCATGCTCCAATGCATTTAGGACAAACTGTATTTAGATATTATTTATTAGTCATTTAAAGAAAAAAATAAGTTTATGGAACCGCCATGATTTTCAGCATGGAGCTTTTTGAAGTGCATTGCAAATCAGGTGAAGAACTTACGTAGTCCGCTCCTCTGGCTGCAGTCTATGTCAAAGGGCAGATCGCAGCGAAGGGTATCTGGCGGCTGTTTGTCATCGAAGACCAGTCCGTCCGGGCAGATGCCCTCCCTCAAAGTCCCGTTCTCGCACTGATAGTACATGTCGCAGTTCCGCACGTGGGCAAAGTATAACTTCTCCTGACCGCATGAGGGGCGCTGGGATGACACTCTTTGGGGCGACACTCTTTGAGGTGACACATTCTGGGGTGACACTCTCTGGAATGGTTTTCGCTGGGAGTCACCTGCAAGAAGGACGAACTTTTGATTCGCAGAATATTAAATAAGGGGGATCAAAAGAAAAGTGAATGAAATGCCATGGATTGTTTAAGCACTAAAATTGCATTTGTATCTCACTGGTAACACTGTAACTTGGACAAGGTGTAACACTATTTCACAAAGTGTTGAACCAGTGCCGTTCGTAGAAATTGTTTTGGATGGGATTGAAACCAGTTTTAAACAACATCCAACGGCAAACTTTCAATAACTAATTTTCATTTTTGAAATAAAAATTTGTGAAGGTCATGCAGTGAAAGATCGCAGCTGTATGGCGGGTGTTCTAACACTGACCAGTAAAACTTCATTAACTTGTTGTACCACTCCATTTGGCTGCTTAACCATGCTTACCGCACGTAAACCGTTCAGGGAATATACTATTAAGTATTTGACCACTGCTCAGGAAATCGAGGAAAAAATGTATTCCACGGTTCAGGGGCGTATCCACGGGGGGGGGTTAGGGGGTCATAACCCCCCCCCCCATGAGGAATTTTTTCCATACAAAATGTATATTCTTGACTCCTTTATCACACACATCTATGCATATATGTGAGTTGCAGTAGTCGTAACCCCCCCCCCATGAAAAATTTCTGGCTACGCCCCTGCCACGGTTGAAAAAACAAAATGATTTTGCCCCTATCACAGCTCACAGCCGAGACCTGGGGGGGGGGTCCATTCCGTAATAGGGTTTCGCAAGCGATGGGGGTGAAGGGACGTGTCTCTCCCACTATTTCACCTTAATTGTTAATAAAGGTAGTGAAAAGAGAGTATATTACGACCTTCATTTCCCATCAATAATCAGCAGACACAACGCTCGTACTTCTAGATCAACCTCTACACACAGTTTTTATCATACTATCGAAGAAAGAAAAAAAAAAAAAAGAATGAGAATTCTTTTGCTTTGACAGTCGGTAAAACATTTTCTCGACTGGTGAAGGGAGGACATTTTTCAACCCAAAAGTGTGGACGGAAGATAAGTAAATATTATGATATATGTGTTATTTTACAAAGTTTTAATTAATTTATTGTTTACAAAACTTCCCGAGGAGGCAGTTGTAGATGTATGTTGGTTATTTTTGGCGGCTTTGCTGCCAAAAAATAAGTCTCTATAACTGAATCCAGCTTGGCGATATCTTGTATTTTCAGCGAAAAATTGCCTGACCTCACTGCTCGTCAAAGGGAATATTAACTAGTGTGTTTTGTTTTAACTCATGTTATTCTTTTTTTATTGGAAAGGGAGTACCTTAGGATAGTCCCATACATGGGCGAACATAGGAATTTTTCTAGGGGGCAGCAAACTCCAAAAAAATTTTCTAGAGGGGGGCAAATTTCAAACTTTTAACAAATTTAGTTCTGTTTTTGCCATTTGTGTACATCATGAGACATAACCTAAAACTCTAGGAGGGGGGGCAAGTGCCCTACCTTGACCCCCCTTATGGGCGCCCATGGTCCCCTTATTAATTTGTTCAAATTCTGGTGATATGTTCAGTGACAAAATAATGGAACTCTTCATTTCTTAGGAGCACATAAACGATTCTCGGCCAAATTTTTTGTGGCAGGTGTAGCGAAATTGTGGCACATACCCAAACTTGGAACATTGGATTTTTTCCAAGTGGCGCATTCCATACTTGTACCTACTTACTGTTTTGAGGCAGATTGAAGATTTTTAAAATAATTTCGTGTCCGGACAATACATGATTGTTCCAGGGTTTAATTTCTAGCAAAAGTACCGGAGCCCTAATATTCTCTAGAGTAGCGGTTCCCAACCTTTTAACATTGTGATCCCCAAATAAAGTTTAACTTACGATGTTGTCCCCCTCCGCATAAAGCAACATATACACTTTCTTTTAATTCTTCAACAGTGAACATTGAGTCGTCTTTTCTACAAAATAGTGTTAATTATGAATTATGAGTATTAATGAATCAACATTTTAAGGGAAAATACATACGTATTGAGTAAGAAAAGAATAAATAATGATTTTTTAAAACATGCATTATCACTTGATCTTCGTCTATGTTTCTTGCGCCCTCTTTCAAACGCTCTGCGCCTCAGAGGGGTTCTAGCTCCACCGGTTCGGAACCGCTGTTCTAGAGCTCATGTTCATATACTCATCAACTTACTGTAAACCCAGCGACCGCTGCAATACGAAAGTTGGTAGTACACTATCTTAAAATAAAGATATTTCAGAATTTTTTGCATGTAATAGTACCGGACTTATTTTCATTATTTCACTGAACAGTGAAACGAAATGAAATAGTCTAAAATTAGTATGAAGAAATCTAAACGGCGCACAGTAGAAGACCCAAAATCTGTGGGTCTCGGGCATAGGCGCACCCACGGAGGGGGCTATGGGGGCTGAAGCCCCCCCTAAAAGCGGGAAATTAGAAGCGAAAAGTACTGAAAATTGTCACTAATGAGTTAAATGTTTTCTTTTTAAAAATTGTCTTCAAATTATTTCTAAAATACTTTTTACCAAACAAAGATGTTAGTTTTTAAATAAAAACTTACAGTTAGAGCATGAAACACGGTTAAACTTGGTTACAACATCACTGAAAAGATCATATAATTATTTGATTCTAAAATGAGTTACATTGCTCGTGGGGTTGTGTTTTACGGGCAAGTCGACTGGCACAGAATATTTTGACGTTATAAGAGAGTTATAACTTTAATTGAGGTCACTATAACCGAGTTCCAGGGGCGTAGCCAGGGGGGGGATATCGGGATATATCCCCCTCCCGAAATTTTTGGATTAGTGATGAAATTCCGTCTATTTATACACATATAAGTTCATATCCCCCCCGAAAAATTTTCCTGGCTACGCGCCTGCCGAGTTCAGCAGTATTTGTAGCCAGCCCCCCCTAAACTAAAATCCTGGGTGCGCCACTGGTCTCGGGACTCCCAGATCAGTTCGGGGCGAAACGAGTCCTGGTTGGTCTGCCCGCTCAAATCGGTTTGTGTGTGAAATGGGGAAATTTCGAGTTAATGTACTGGTTTTGCTCCGAAGGGTAATATTCAGGAGCTCTTCTGGTTTTATCCTAATATGTAAAAATTCACTCTGAAAAAAGAATACAGGAGCTGAGCGCCTACGCAAAATGAGCCAGGGATTGCTCTAGATGCTCTGGATTGCAATTTTGAATTGTACATCGTGGAAAGCTCGTTGTCACACACACACAAAATGTATATATATATATATATGGTAAAAGGCTTAACTTACGAATCAAAGTAGCATCCACTCAATGGATACAATATTCTAATTATCCATGGAAAGTTGAATGTATCGAGTTAGGTAAAAACGGTTACACTTAAACAACATATCCTAAAAAAGCAATATTATATGAAATCAAAATAGAAATTCGATTATGTGGAACAATTGAAAAGTGAATTAATGTTTGGAATAAACAAAGATAGTAAGCATCGATTAAGCTCATCAGGCCCTACAAATCGAATACTTACTACCAAAATAAAAACAAAACAGCAGGATTTTATTGTAGTTACTTAGCACGAAGAAAGCTAAATGTGTAACAACGGGGGAAGGGGGGGGGGCTATCCTGTTAAAAAGCAAAAATGAAGACAAAAAGGGAGAAAAATGACAAAATGACTATATGCATTAAGCATGAAAAGATGGATCATCCTTGGAACTGTTACCATTTGAAGAGGAAAATATACAGGTTGCTAGAATTTTAGGTTAAAGTTGAGCAATAAATAAATTAAGAGTTATATATATTTTGTAATTTCACATTGGTGGCTGTAGTAGTCAAAACTAAAAAAAGTATTATGCGAATCTAGACAACTGTCCGACCCAGCAATCCCTAAGATCTTTCCTTACATATTTGTCAGGAAAAAATCAGAAGTTTGAATAAGCACCGCAGTTTAAAAAACACTAAATATCCTTAGCTGAAGCGGCCGAACACAGGATATTGTTTTAAAATTGCCTATTGCTGAATATTTCCTGTCATTAATTTGGTTAAGCTCTTTTGTCTTTCAAAACAAATGACAACCTCCATTGATCATTCTCTTGAAAAGATTCTTTGTGATGGATCACTTTTCAAGAAAACATTTTTTCCATCGATAAGTAAAGTGGAGTTGAGAAGTCACCTTGACTTCTTGACGAATGGAGAAACGACTATTTGTACATGATGAAATAGGCCGAACAGGAAAACTGCTTGGAACTCGTGGTTTCCTATCTCATTAAAGCCTTTTACCTTGTTTCGTATCGTGGAAATAAAAGGTGAAGAATAATAAGCTCTCGTCTGATTAAGAAATCATTCTTGTGGGAGCCAAGTTTAAAAATTATCCGTTAACATCAAAATAAATGAGACAAGATTTCGGAATGGACTTCTTTATCGCTTATAGAAGCAGGTGTATAATTATCCATGAATCAAAAAGCTGTTATAAAAAAAACAATTTCTGCATCGTTATGCATAATGAGCATGTTCTGACTGACTGACTCATGAACACCTAACTAAACCCATTGAAGGTACAAGTACGAAATTTTTAAGAGTTTATTCCTTTTGTGCCGAAGGCTTCATTTAAAAAGCGATATGCACACAAAACGGGGGAACGGGGGGGGGGGAAGAAAACGTTCTTTTCATTTTGCCTTTCATATCTCAAAATAATAATAATAATAATAATATATCCATACCCTTCTTGTTTTAAAATTAAAGAAATTACAATTGTCTAAAAACCCCGGTCGCGCCTGTCGACCTAGAGGTTCGGAATTTTCCGTGGTTTTCTCCGAAACCACGCGCTAGGATCCCTTAGAAAGTCTCCCACGGAGGGCATCCCTCTCATAGGACTAGGAACCTCGTGCAGTCAATCGGCCTTAACCCACAAACAGACTGAAAATTAATTTCAGTTTTTCAAATATTCGCACCCAAACGGGGATTCTAGGCGAAAACCTTTTTTTTTTAATATTGCCCTTTATATCTCAAAGAAAAGAAAAAAGATATAAAATGCAAGGAACACAAATACCTATCAATCTATTTTTACTTTTATTGATATTTTATTTTGCTTGTTTTATTTAACTTGCTCCCGAAGGGGCAGGTCATGTGAGCAGAATGTGTTTTCCGCAAATCATTCTTATTTTGAAAGAATTTACTGTTATTCATGCGATTTTTGCTTTTCAAAACCAATGTAATAAATAGAAATACATTGTTCAAACGTAACTGCAGAAATGTTATTGTTCTTGCGTTATTGACAAAGCACACTATGGCTATCTGCTTCATGGTTGAATGCATTGGACTGAGGATGTGTCATGTTTCTCCGTTTATTTACCTTCATATTAGCCTATGTAGCTCTTGCCATAGCTCAATTTTACATAATCGAGTTTTGCCCACGTAAAGAAAAAAAAACATTGAAATACTTTACTATTTTAAATACGCACTAAAGTACTATAAATTAAAAGCGTATCAAAATCCATGCGTCGTCCTTATTTTTCTTCCTTATTCCATTGAGTTAGAAAGTGTATAATTTTCAGGAGTGTGCCGCATTTTTCTTCCTTGTTCCATAAAACACATCTTTGGAATCAAAATCTATCTTAAAATCGCCTACTGAAACTGTTTTACAATCTTCCAAGCATATTCCAACAATACTTCACCATTTTAAATACTGTTGGAATGTACATCATAATCCAAGAGTATGTCGTGTTTATCTTCCTTGTTACAGAAAACATATCTTCAGAATTGAAATCTTTATTAAAATCGCCTATTAAGACTATTTAACAATCTTCATCAGCCATATTCTATAAATACCATTTGGAAAGTGTATCATAATCTATGAGTGTACCGTATTTGTCTTCCCTGCACCATAAAACACTTCTTCGGAATTGAAATCTATATTAAAATCGCCTACTAAAACTATGTTACAATCTTCGCCAAGCATATTCTAATTGTACTCTTCTTTTGTAGTAAACTGTCGCGTTTGCCAATTTATATTTTGGCACCAAGCACAGCGATTAATTATCAAAATTTGCAAACCTTGGCGACTTTCAACATTTTACTCTCCTCCCCACTTCCCTGCGTTATCTGGCACTTGTAAATATTTCTCTCTACAGGCCGTCATACGAGAAATATTTTTGTAGGCCTATTTAAAAAACTATAAATCACATACACACCAAAATCAATAACGTTTGTGCAACGGCAGTATTTAATGTATATACCAAAGTTGAACTCAGTGGAATGTACTGTTTAGAAGCTAGCACACACTCAACACACAAAAACACACACACACAGGAGAAAAAAAAAGCGCATTTGAAAAGTGCCTCGCCGTGACAAATCGTGCAGACAAGTTATGTCGACTCTAAAAATAATCTGACTGATTTTAATGGTACTCTGCTGCTAAAAATGCCTCACTGTGCAGCCCCCCAGGACACTTGATCCGTTTGCCACTCTCCAACTGAGGCCCTGTACACACTTCAGTCATCTACCAATGTTCACGTTCAGTGTCTCCAGATCGCCACTCACAAATACGTCATGCCGTCACGACAGAGTGTAAAGGGAAAATTTCTGGAGAATTTTACGGCTTTTTAATGGCCGCTCGTGATCCCCCAACAAAATATACATATGTATTAAACCGAAAACCCTGCCCCCCACACACAACGTAGAGGGAACATTTCTGTTTGTAAAAATTCCAACATATTAATTACCCGGTCCAGAGACAGAAAACGCTTTAAACGCCAGATTTTAAACGCTTGGGACTGTTTTCTTTCTTTCTCTTTTTTTTAAAAATTTATTTTAAATATTTCGAATTTTTCCTGTGAAATCTAAAACAGATTAAAAAAAGTTCTCGAATCCAAATTATGTTTATGCTCATACATTAATCCATCTTACAAAAATCTTCGAAATTTAGATGGGAAACAGAACTTTTAAAAATAGAAAGAACAAGTATTTTTAAACAGAAAAATTTGCTAATGCCATAAATTAGAAGTATAGAAATCTAAATTTCAGCAATTATTTTCTAATGTGGCTGTTAATATTATCTCTGCTAGATAATTATTTCATTACGAAACTGAAGCAGGTATCTTTTAACATTTTTTTTAACGCTTTTTCATGTCTCTCTCCAAAGAACTAATTGCCTGAAACAGTGGGTAAGAAAACTAAGTAACCATGCTGCTGCGGTAATCATCCGCGTCCTTACATTATTTCCTTTTACAAGCTTTCTGCGATGAACACAAATGCCCCATGAAACACATCATTATATTTTCACGAGCAAAAATTGTGAAACGGGAGGATTTTGCAACAGTTTGTGCGAGTTTCCCCCCTACATTTTGCCATTTCTTTCTCGAGACTTGACCCGGTACACCATTTTGTCTATGTTGAGGAAGCTGTAAAAAGCTAATCCTTCAGAACAAGATGAGGTTAAACACACAAATCGTGCAGTCGGGAAGGGGGGAAACGCGGTCGCTGAAAGACATAGAAGATTTGACCATCATTTAGCATCAGGGACGATTTTGCCATTTTGGTCTAACATTACGTTTCATTTACACGTGCTCTTTTCAGGTTGACACGGAAAGCAATGCTTTGTCTATTGCAGAAAAGAAAGCTGACGAACCATGCATTTAATGTCGAACTGAAACAATACTTTAGTACCGTGTATCATAAAGTTAGAAGTTTTCTTTAGAAAAATATTATGATGACCTTTAACATTTGTGCAAATTTTCGACGTCTGTTTCTCACCATAGTATAGTGTGTTCGAAAATTTTGAGGGAGTTGATTGCACATTTCGAAATCGAGGACAGAAAGAAGAAGTTCAAAAATTGTGAAATATATGTTTTAAATCAACTTTCAGACACAGTTGGGGGCAGAAAGGGGGAGTGCAATCGTGGTCTATTGTGCCATCTTCCTGCCTATGGACCTCACAACTTTAAACTCGTCCTTCGTTTAAGCTACAATGGAAAGAAATACTTTTCATTTATTGATTTTAAAATTTCGTTTTAAACTGTTAGATCAGTCGGACGCTTTTAAAATTATCGAATACACTTCTAGTTAGAAGTTTCCCAAATGACACGCAGTTATACGTTGTGCCATAAATTTTGTAAGGGGCCTTAAATTAAAAAAAAACATAAATCCTACTTAAAAAATAATTATCTCTATATATATATCCTATCCCTGAATCAACACATACGCGACTTTAAAATTCTGAAAATCCACCCGTTTTCTGACTTTTCAAATTTTCAGTCCAGAGAACTACTCCAATGCTCAATTTGAGCAAATTAGTGAACACAGTTAACATGATGAGAATTATTTTTACTTTCCGAACATGTACCATGTAAGGAAAGTATTGTAATCATGAAAAAATTCGACTTCGAGATTTTGGTGTATTTACACGTTTTGAGGTCTTCTGAATTCATTTATGCTATTTTTACGAGATGTATGTATGTGTAGTGTGTGTGTGTGTGTGTGTGTGTGTGTGTGTGTGTGTGTGTGTGGTGTGTGTGTGTGTGTGTGTGTGTGTGTGTGTAGTGTATGTGAGTGAACACGATAGCTCCTAAACGGGGCATTCGATTGAGCTCAAATTGGGTATATATGTTATAAACCACCGTCGCAAGACCGGTATTGATTTTGGTGTGTATAGGACTTATAGTTTTTCTACAGGGCTACGACAAAGATTTCTTTTACATTATGGCCTATGGGAGGAAATTCTTGAAAGTGCGCTAGCGTTTAAACGGTACATTCGATTGAGCTCAAATTGGGTATACATGTTATAAACCACCATCGTAAGACCGGTATTGATTTTGATGTGTATAGGACTTATAGTTTTTCTACAGGGCTACGACAAAGATTTCTTTTACATTATGGCCTATGGGGGAAATTCTTGAAAGTGCGCTAGCGTTTAAACGGTACATTCGATTGAGCTCAAATTGGGTATACATGTTATAAACCACCATCGTAAGACCGGTATTGATTTTGATGTGTATAGGACTTATAGTTTTTCTACAGGGCTACGACAAAGATTTCTTTTACATTATGGCCTATGGGAGGAAATTCTTGAAAGTGCGCTGGCGTTTAAACGGTACATTCGATTAAGCTCAAATTGGGTATACGTGTTATAAACCACCATCGTAAGACCGGTATTGATTTTGATGTGTATAGGACTTATAGTTTTTCTACAGGGCTACGACAAAGATTTCTTTTACATTATGGCCTATGAGGGGCTGGGGAATTCTTGAAAGTGCGCTAGCGTTTAAACGGCACATTTGATTGAGCTTCCATTTGGTATATATGTTTGAAGTATTCATCGATTAAAATTTATTTAAATGCTTGGTCATGATCTTAATCGTAAGTGTTCGGAAAGTCGAGTGGAGTCACTCCAGTTTTTTTTTTTTTTTTTTTACTTTAAAGAATTCAAATTAGATATCATAAACCAGAATAACGCTATTTTGATGCCACAAGTTAAAAAATGCATTTAGTGATCGTCGATATTGTTACTAGGTGAAAAAAAAAACGCAATCCAATACAATGAAAAATACAATGTGAAAAGAATTTCTGCTGTCATAGTGTCTGCTGAATCTTATTGGATAGGGATGGACGCGAGACGAAAAATAGGAGTCTCGCGTCTCGCAAAATAGCCTAAAAGCTTTGTCTCGTCTCGCAAAAATCCCTATATCGTAATGTTGAAAATGTGTGTCTCGTCTTGCAAAAAAGCTGTAAATCTCTGTCTCGTCTCGCGTCCATCCCTATTATTGGATACCGATTTGCTGAGAATATCCACCCCTACCGTTATTAGAATTGGAAGATAAAAATGCATAAATATTACAAAAAATATAAAGCACTAACTTAATGGCGCTTTAAAAGTACTTGGATTTTTTAATGCTATCAGGGGCCAAAGCCCCTAGACTGTCTACGCTCGCTTTTCGTATGAGGCCCCTAATAAGGCTTATTCGTAATAAAGACATATTGACCAAGCCCAAAGATTGGATCTGATAGAATGTTACTGAGCTACACATTCCTTGGTCCTTGCATGTTCCTTGGAACAACTTCACACTGTTTTTAATTATGTAAAACCTATGGAACACCTTGCGTATTTGCCATTCATGGCGATTTTTCATAATTTTCACGACTTATGTATTCTTATAGTTAATAATTATTTCTAAGAAAGCAGGGCTTCTCATGTTTTCCTTGATAAAAACTACGGAACAGCTATTATATCTTGCAACTAATGGCGATTTTCATTATTTGGCGATTTATACGTGCTCATAAATGATAATCATTGTTCATGTCAGGTTGCCGTGAAAACAGTTATCCATACATTCATATACATTATACATAATCCTTTGCAGATTGGCTTAATTAGCACCGCGAAATAATCATCTCATTGCGCGGGGAAATATCCAAGCTGTACTTGCTATAATGGAATAGTTAACGCAGCCAAATATTTCTACGGGTGGCAAATACCCAAGCTGTACCTAACCGGCATTACTATAATATACATTTGAATTATTTTTCATTTTCAAAATACTGGGTGCTAGCATTTTGGAACACACGCAAAATTTAGATTCACCCAGCTTGAAATAGTGTTTTCCGAGATCGTACCTGATGCCAAAATGGATTTACGTAATTCATTTGTCACTGTCATAAAAAATTTATAAAAATAAAGTCAGATATATAATAATGATACCCTACAAAGTGCTAAACAGGTATTTAAATTCAGTTTTTATCTCAATAACTAGCTGCGTACCCGTTCTCCGCACGGTGGGAAACGCATATTTTCCTTACACATATATAATTCGAACTGAACCCAGTAATGCGGAATCTCAAAACGTGAAAAAATACTTGAATCGTGACTAAAAGTGCAAATTTTAGACTATTGCAACATGACACAAAAACTACGTCAGTGTGACTGGCGATCAAAAAAGAAAGAAATTTATGGTATGCAGACAAAATTTTTCTCTTTCGAAAAATGCCTGATTTCTACATCATATAATTCTCTTTGTGAGGTTTAATTTATAGCATTAATATATAGTATATACCACATAAACAACATTACATGAAGTTGACAACAATTTTATCTTGCATTTTTCAAAGTGTGGACAGTGCATTAGCGCAGCTATGTTACACACGACTTTTTTTAATTAAATTTTACCTAAATTAAAAAACCTACATGAAACAATGGATGCATCATTTACGTTTAAAAGCCAAAAATGCACCCTGCTCCGGTGAAAATCATGTCGCTTTTGTAAATGAAAACGTTCGTGTTGTAACTTCTGAGAAAAAGCTTATTACCCTTATTGAACTGTTGATGCAGTATCACACTTGTTACATTAAACTGACGTTTATCTCACTGTCAATTCGCACTAAATAAATAACTAATTTCATTTTTCACTTTTTACAGATTACAGTTGACCCCTTTATAACATGGGTCTACAACACGAATTCTTAGAACACGACGAAAACATTACGATCGTTTTCGTGTAACACGTTAAAAGAGACTCGTACAGCACGGTAAAATGAGACATATGTTCTGATATTATGACGCCTTAGCTCTTGTAATTAACATTCTTTTGAATGGCAACACCAAACATCATTGCATTTTTACGGAGCGCAAATAAGTTTTGCCGCGATTATATTGCGCAGTTCGCACTCCAGGTGGAGTATAGCGCAGGACCCGTACAACACGGATTCCTATAACACGGAACGCATCTACCGTGTTATAGGGAATCTACTGCAGTTGCATAGTGTCAAATTCAATAGTTAAGAAAATTCTGGGTTGCCGTATTTAGTAATATTTCATCTCACCTTGGTGGCCGAAATGTATTAAAACCAAATATTCGAACTGTATCAAAATTAAAATTTACTAAAAGAAAATTTTTTAATTTTGTATAACCCTCAGAACAACTTCGGAGTTTGCCATCTATGACGGATTTTCATGACGTGACAACATATGCTTGCGTACAGTGGCGTAGCCAAGGAGGAGATAGGGGGTCACAACCCCCCATGTGGAGATTTTTGCCATACAAAATGTATATTCTTAAATCCCGTAACATTCCCATGAAAAATTTTTGGCTACTCCTGCTTGCATATAATTGATCTTTTTTTTCATTTATCAGTGATCAATATACTTCAGGATCGGAATCTCCGCGGTAAAAAAAATGGTCTAAAAAATCTGACACCAGAAAATTCTGATTAACACAGTGGGGTTACACAAATACGCGCCGGACATACGCTCTTGCTTATGTCCGGAGGAGCAAATACATTAGAGGTTATGTGCTGCTCCGGATAATCTGCCAGCAAAACAGCAAAAATGACATCCACACGCGAAGGAAATAAAATTAAAGATATGTAGAATTGCATGAAAACTTCGATTATTTTTAAAGTGCAAGTCTGTTACAGTTAGTTCTATTTATTTCACGTTTGATGCGCTTTCACTTTTTCGAGTCTTAAAAGCTGTAGAAATGAGTGGTTTCACTTAATTGTTAAATTTAACAACTTAAGTGGCAACAATGGATTCCGTTGCTACGGAAATTATAGCAATGTTAAAAATAGAACATGAAATGAGTTATTCATGTTTACTTTGCTAGAACTGCCATATTGGCGAAATTAACGCCGCCAGTCGATGGCCAATAGCTCAAACCACAAATTAAACTTGACACTAAAGTCAATACGCAATACTTTGTTTGGCGGAATTAAAAAAAAATATATCTATGCATACGCTAGTGACATTGGCTCATCTCAATTGTGGAATGGAATTAATAATACGTACAGAGCTGCACTACATTTGAATATTTTTCGCCAACTTTGCTAAGAAATGTACTAAAGTAGGAATCAACATACATTTCAATTCGTAAAACAAAAAATATATTAGACAGTATTAATTACGCCTTTCTAACAGCTTTTAGTAAAAGAAACTTCCGTAGCGCTGCTTTAACAAATAAGAATCAATTATTTATTACACAGTACTTCGATCGCCAAATGCCAACATACACCATTTTGCAAGATTTTTTTGTTTTCAGGGAATCATTCGAAGCATTGATTTATCAGCAATCAAAATGGGAAATAGTTATCTATCATTTATATGGTTCCATCGCCAAAATTTAATGCAGGCATATTATTGATAAGTAGCAGTTATTTAAATTATTATTAACTATAACGGGTTTTAATCACCGTTAACTACCATGTACAAAATGCGAGAATTTCAATTTTCTGAAATTTGGCGGAATTCCTCTAACTTAAATCAGTTTACTTAATTTCGTGAAAATTCTATAGATCGTTTAAAATCGCCTTAATAACTGCATTATTTCTATATGAAAAATCGAAGTATAGCGCCGTAAAACTTATACTTGTTATTAAAAATACTATTTCGTTACGCTCTCAGTAATTTGCGCCAAGCCCAAAACTGTACAAATCGGTAGAACCTACTACTTTCTCAAAATCGCCAAATGAGCCATTTTTTTTTCGGCCAAACTAAAAAATATACATATTAGTCTCGGAAATCTCTCAATCCCTTATTCTTTTACACATAAAAAACATTGAATTCCAGCTCTGATTTAACATGAACGCAATATTTTAATTAAAAAATAACTTTGTAAATAATCTAAACAGAAAAAAAATCATTATTCTTTTATTTTTACTGCAGGAGTCTAAATAATTTAATAAAATAGCCAAACATGGCAACCTCGATGCTTATTTCTCACTTTTTGACTACAGGGGTTACAATCACGGAATTGCGGAGAGCAAAAATTAGCGTTTTTGATGGGGTTTTTCATCAATATCTCCTAAACTAATTCGAATTTCGAAATTTAAATTAGCGGAGGTTCTTTCTCGAAATTTTCCGAATTCGTGGATACCTCGTTCGAAACTCAACTCCCAGCCGTTTAGGAGGATATAATGCTACACACACACACACAGACAGACGCGCACAGATTTAAATAGTATAGATAGATAAGAAAGCAATGATTTAGAACTTAACGTTAAAACTATATTTCTTTCCCTTTGTACTTAATTTAAGTGTACGCAGTTTAAGAATTAACCCTTAGTCATCGGTAATAATTGTTCAGAACTTTTAACCGAATAATTCAATAATTCAGTGACTATTACATTTACACGTGTGTAGTGTTTTGGGAGTGACTTTTTAAAGATAGAACTTCATTTTTCTAATTCAATTTTATCCAGAGTCACCCTAAGTTTTTTTTTTTTTTTTTTTTTTTAATGTAAGATATTTTCCAATTGGAAGTAGATAGTCAATACTAAAATCTATACTATTAAAATCTGTGCGCGTCTGTCTGTCTGTGTGTAGCATCATCTCCTCCGAAACCGCTGGGAGTTGAGTTTCGATCGAGGTGTCCACTTATTCGAAAAATTCCGAGGAAGGTCTTCCGCTAATTTAAATTTCGAAATTCGAATTAGTTTAGGAGATTGATAAAAAACCCCGTCAAAAACACTAATTTTTGCTCTCCGCATCTCCGCGATTGTAACCCCTGTAGTGAAAATGTGAGAAATAAGCATCGAGGTTGCCATGTTTGGCGAATTTATTAAATGATTTATACTCTTGCATTAAAAATAAAGGAATAATACTTTTTTTCTGTTTCGTATATTTGCTAGGTTATTTTTTAATTAAAATATCGTCTGCGTGGGAAATCAGAGCAGGAATTCAATATTTTTTATACGCAAAAGAAAAAGGATTTGTAAATTTCAGAGACTAAAGTGTATAACCTTATAATTTGGCGAAAAAAATGGCTTATATGGCGATTTTGAGAAAGTGGATTCTAGTGGTTTGCACAATTTTAGGCTTGGCGCAATTTACTGAGAGCGTAAAGAAATAGTATTTTTAAAAACAAGTGTAGGTTTTACTAGAATTTAGCCTGAAATTTTAATTTTCTGTTCAGAAATAATGCAGTTATTAAGGCGATTTTAAATGATTTTCATCAAGTTAAATAAATTGATTTAAGTTAGGGAAACCCCGCCAAATTTCAGAAAATTAAACTTTTTCATTTGTATTGCTAATTCTATGCCCCGATTGATATGAGTTGGTGTTACGAGCGTATGAATAGATAATATTTTCTAATCCCGCCGAACAAGGTGTAATAAAATAGGAAGTCTTTATAAATACGAATGCTGTTAGAGATGAATGAGAATATTTTTTAAACCCAGTTAGACTAGCTGGTAATGCCTTAAATTATTGCATTTATTGTCAAGTTTAATGTGTGATTCATTTTGGCTATTTGCCATCGACTGCCGACGTTAATTACGCCAAAATTGCAGTTCTAGCAAAGTAAACATAAATAAATCATTTCATATTCTATTTTTAAAACTGCTACAGTTTCCGTAGCAACGGAATCCATTGTTGCCAATTGGATTCCGTTGTTGCCAAGTTGTTCAATTTAATAATTAAGTGAAACCACTCATTTCTACATCTCGTAAGACCCAAAAAAGTGAAAACGCATTAAATATGAAACAAATAGAATTTTAACATATTTGCGCATTAAAAATAATCGAAGTTTTTTCAGGCAATTCTGCATATTTTTCATTTTATTTCCTTCGCGTGTGACGTCATTTCACGTCATTGTCTTCTGTTTTGCTGTCAGATTATCCGCAGAAGCACATTACACGCTAACGTATGTGCTGCTTCGGCGTACTTAAGGAAGCAATTTGTCGGGTGCGTATTTGCATAACCCCTCTGTGTGTCTAAATTGAAGCAATGAAACTTTGTAGGCGTTTTTTTTTTAAACTAGAAAAAGGCAGATTAACGTCGTTAACGTGGAAGAAGCGATATGGAAAACTGTTTAATTGGTAGCCGTAATGCGAAATGATAATCGATTATTCACATGCGCAAAGCAACAAAATTTCAAAAGTATGAAAAGACAGGAATATGAAATGAAAATCCAAAATAAATCACCAGAGACTATAGAATAAGCATCGTGTACGAGAATGATATTGCAATCATGTACATAACAAAGGCGGTTGCGAGGAATACAAAATATAATATGAAATTAATTGCTCTTTCTTCCCATGGCGTTTGTGGAATCTTTCCGAATAACGGGATCCAATGTGCTTAGAATATTTCATATAAATTACTTATATGTTAAAGTTCTATTTATTTTTTCATATATATTCCAGTTACTCCAGTTACAAGACCTAGAGCTCTAGAAACGATTTCAGATTTTGTTTAATATTGTTTCGGAATTACTCTGCTACTCCTGGGGTTCGTCGTTCTAAAGTCCAGTGGTGTAAAAAGTTCAAGTAAAAAGTCACTTGTCAGGATGGAACACAAACTTTATTTCTTCTAGAACTTCGTAGAACAATCAGCTGCACACAATTCACAAGCACAATCTAGCAGTAACGTGCTTTTAACAATCCGCTTGGATCAGAAGCTCTCACAAATGCTGTATTTCTCACACAAAATAAGTCACTTTTACAGGCAAAAATTCCGTGGAAATATTCAAGGGATATAGTACACTATCCCTTAAGACACAGCAATGAAGAATTTACACACAGCACTTTAAAAACAGCTTCACAAAGCAAGCTAAAAAACAGCTTCTATAGCACCAGCGTACTCAGAGCTCTTCACACATTGAATGTTCAACTCGCAACTGACTGGCTTGGGGGCGATGCCCGCTTCTATAAATAGCCGACGCAGGAGGTACAAGAGGTTTCCAGAAAAGTCAATTTCTCGAGGGTTCTACATAAAGCGTGAATTTTGATTACGTCATAGACGAGAAATGTTAGGTTAATATGCGTTTTTAATGCAGGAAAAACAACTTCCAGGCCCCATTGGAAAATCGCGCCAAATGACCAAAAAGTCGCCAAGCTTGGCGACTTTTGGCGAAATATCGCCAAATTTGGCGCCAAAAATAAGTCCTCAAAAGTGAAGAGATCTAAGCTCTAGGACTAATATTTCTCGAGTTTTCTAGAAGCCCATAGAAAAACATATGGGAAAGCGAAACCTCCGTATCTCCGGTTCTAATTGGCCGATTTTGATGCAACAAAAAGCAAAATTTATCTATTTGAAGCGTAGAATACGAATTTTAAACCATTTTAAGCCCCAGAGCAGCGGGTTGCCCCGAAAATTCGTAACATTGCCCCCTTCCCAAGGACTGCACGTCCCGGGCAGTACAATCCCTAGTTAGGAGGTCACACAGGTACCTACACTGTATAACACTTAACAAGATCTTAACAACATAATTCAAGCAAGTAATCAATAGCACAATAAGCAAATACACATTAATAAATAAATAATCATCATAATAAATAATTACACTGTAATAAGTAATCAATGTAATAACAAATACACATTAATAAAATCCAATATATTACAAATATGTACACTAAACATGGCGTAAGTGGTGAGAGAAAGAGGAAGAGAAGAGAAAGACAGGAAAGGAATGAGAGGTGAAAGAAAAGAGGAATTACGCCATAGTGACCATAGTCTGAGCTAATTACAACCGCGGTAGATGGCTAGCCGATCGTAATGTACAACTCTTGGCTTCGAGTTTGGTGTCTTACGAATCCGTACGATGACGTCATTCAGCCGGTTTAGGACTGTGTAAGGACCGTCCCACGGCGATTGCAGCTTGGGAGACAGGCCTTTCCGTCGAGTAGGATTCCATAGCCAAACTTTGTCACCTGCGTTGAACTCGTGTCCCGTAGCCTTCGTGTCGTAGCGAGTCTTCATCTTTTCCGTGTTCAGGTTGATCCGCTCCCGAGCAAAATGATGTACAACTTCAAACCGTGCCCGAAGGTTTTCCACGTACTCCTCTGGCGATGAAGGCGCATCTGGAGGGCGGCCGGACACTAGATCGGCGGGAAGACGAAGATCTCTGCCAAACAGCATCTGGGAAGGTGTGAAGCCGGTAGTCTCATGGACGGCACTCCTATAGGCCAGCAGGAACAGGGGGAGTTTCTTGTCCCAGTCCTCTTGATTCCTAGATACCAGGAGCGAGAGGTTGTTCAAAATTGTACGATTGAACCTCTCCACCATGCCGTCGGATTGTGGGTGTAAAGGCGTAGTCTGGGTTTTGTCCATTCCGAGAAGTTGGCATAGTCCTTTAAAGACTGCAGAGGTAAAGTTCGTTCCTTGGTCGGAATGAAGTTGCAGAGGGGTTCCATATCTGGAAATCCATTCTTGCACCAGTACCTCTGCTACGGTCGTAGCTTCTTGATCGGGAATAGGAAACGCTTCGGGCCATTTAGAGAAGTAGTCAATGACAACTAGGATGTATTTGTTGCCATCCGAAGTTCGCGGAAGAGGTCCCAGGATGTCGAGGGCAATCCTCTCAAAAGGCGCTCCTACATTATAATGATGTAGTCTTCCACGGCTTCGTTTCTTCGGGCCTTTACGGGCGGCACAGTCTTCACAAGCTTGACACCACTTTTCGACGTCGCCCCGAGCCCTAACCCAGTAGAAGCGCTCGCGAACTTTCTGCAGGGTCTTCATTACGCCAAAATGGCCTCCAGTTAAGCCATTATGAAGTTCTTCTAGAACCTTCGGAATCCTCGAACGAGGGAGTACTAACTGCCATCGGAGCATCTTGCCGTCGCACGACTCCCATTTACGATACAGGACTCCATTCCTCAGGCGAAGCGAATCCCATAAAGCCCAGTACTGTTTTGTTGCCGGACTGTAAGATGATATTTCTTGCCAACTGGGCTTAGCGCTGGATTTTTCCATAAATTCTACAATAGGTTTGATGTCGCTGTCTGCTAATTGGTCCGCCCGAACATTTTCGTCACTCCAGGGATCTTGAGATGATGCCGATGATGTAACTTGGCGGACAACGGGATGATTCAGATGGTAATTTTTCTCTGCCCTGGAGCAATAGCGACAACTGTCTATGCAGGGCCTTCTCGACAAAGCATCTGCATTTCCATGAGATGACCCTTTCCGATGACGTATCTCGATGTCATATTCTTGTAATCGCTGTATCCACCTCGCTATTTGGCCCTCCGGATTCTTGAAATTTAGAAGCCAGGTTAAAGAGGCATGGTCCGTTCGGAGCAGGAACTTTCGGCCGTACAGGTAATGATGGAAGTGCTCTACGGCTTTAATGATAGCAAGAAGTTCCTTTCTCGTAACACAATAGTTACGTTCTGCCTTTGAAAGGCATTTGCTCCAGTAAGCAATGACGTGTTCTTGGCCATCTATCTCCTGGGACAAAACTGCCCCAACACTCTCCTTACTTGCGTCTGTGTCCAGGATAAACGGCTTGTCAGGGTGAGGATAGGACAGGATCGGCGAAGATGTTAAAGCCGTCTTCAGTTCGTTGAATGCGTCCTCACACTCCTCAGTCCATAGAAATTTCTCTCCAGTCTCGGTCAATTTGTGAAGAGGTCTTGCAATTTGAGAAAAGCCCTTCACGAATTTTCGATAGTAAGTACACAGACCGAGAAAACTTCTTAAGTCGTGGATATTCTCGGGACGACTCCAGTTCTGGACTGCGGACGTCTTTTCGGGGTCGGTTCGGACTCCGTGGGCGGATATTATGTGCCCGAGGTAACGTACTTCCCGACGGAACAAGTTGCACTTCGACGGACTTAGTTTCAAGTTTGCCTCTTTTAACTTCTGCAGTACCTTTCGAATGTTCTCGAGATGCTCTTCGAAAGTCCTTCCGACGATGATGATATCGTCCAAATAAACGAGACATGCTTCGTAGGAAAGTCCTCTCAACACTGTCTCCATTAGACGCTCGAATGTAGCCGGTGCGTTGCAGAGTCCAAAAGGCATAACTTTAAACTGCCACAATCCTTGTCCCGTGGTGAACGCAGTCTTTTCACGGTCATCGGGATGGATTTCTACTTGCCAGTAGCCACTCTTGAGATCCAGAGTGGAGAACCATTCGTTTCCCGATAAAGTGTCCAATGTGTCGTCTATCCTGGGAAGAGGGTAGCTGTCTTTCTTGGTAATGTCATTCAGACGTCTATAGTCAACGCAGAACCGGGTGGAACCATCTTTCTTTCGGACCAAAACAATCGGCGAGGCCCACGGACTAGTCGATGGCTCGATGACGTCATCACGCTGCATCTCCTCTAAAAGTCGGTTCACCTCTTCTTGCTTAGCAAACGGCAGCCGCCTAGGATGTTGCTTGATGGGAGAATGGCTGCTTGTGTCTATTCTATGCTGCGTTAACCTCGTACGGCCAAAGTCACCGGAAGTACGAGAGAACAGGTCTTCAAATTCAGCTATTACTTTCTCCGCAGCGCTTCTCTGTTCTGCCGTTAACTCCACGTCTTGTAATAATTCCTTCGTCAGGCACTCGGAAGATTTAGCTGTCGTTTGGTTGATGTTCTTATTAATGCAGGTAACAGGAGTGCATGTCGCCAACACTTCATTCTTCTTTATCACCTTCGACTTGTCCGTCACATTTACTACTCTAACTGGAATTTCCGTTCTCGACAAGTCCACAAGTGTTGCTCCCACAAGTACTCCTCTGACGGAATCACTATTGCTTGGGTGTTCGATTAATCCAAAACGAAATTTATTGCTTTCTTTTACTGTTCCAGAAATTATGGAATCAGTTCTGGGAGGTAGAGTGATATCAGTCTGGGCTATTATTTGCTGAACAGGCAAAACAGTTTCGTTTCTAATATCGAACGCAGCTATTTCTTCTGAGTCTGAACGAAGCTCATTATTCTTAAAGTCCAAGTTAAATTTGTGCGATTTTAAAAAGTCGAGTCCGAGAATAAAAGAGTCTGTAATATTGGCGACATATACTGTTATGACGTCGAGCATACCCTTCTCCATGCGATGGCGCCATACGTCAGAAGTTGTTTTGTTCTCAGTTCGAGAAGGCGCAGAGTCAGCGACGGTGTTGAAGAATGCATGGAGATGTACCGCGAGTTTAAAACGGACTCTTGTGGTTGTAGCACATACCTAACACCGCGAATATATGTAATGTGAATGTAACCCTGTGTTTTTATGGATGTGTTTGTGACAGTGAAATAAATCGTCCTGTTCGTCCTATAATTGTGTCCCCATCTGTTTTTGCACGCTACCGTACAGATGAGGAAAACATTTGGTGGCAGCTTTACGGATTGAACCAGTGCATCGAAAACCAGTGTTTTAAGAAATGATTATTTTTAGTGGGTAAGTGCCAGTTCTAAAACAGTGCCTTTTTAATTAATCTAAAACAGTGCTTTTGTATTAAGGTTACTAAATTTGATTTCGGGGTCGTTTTGGAACAGGTTGTGCATATACAATTTAATTGCTTATTTTAGCGGTTGTATTATCATTTAAGATATGTATATGTATTTGGTTTCGATTAAGGTAAATAGTGTTAATGCTATTTAAATTATTTGTTTTAGCGGTTGTATTATCGTTTAAGACAAGTATATGTATTTTGGTTTCGATTTGAGTAAAAGAGTGTTTATGCTATAATTACTTGTTTTAGTGGTTGTATTATCGTTTAAAATAAGTATATTGGTTTTCCTGAAAGCTAAGCAGAGTGTGAGATGAAAATATTTTTTTTGAACATTTTGAGTTAAGAAAACAATTATTATTTTATTGTGAATATACCATTTTGATTAATCTTGATTATATGATTCATTAAGAGTTGCTATTTACATAGGAATTACCTTCTGTTTTCATGAAGTGAATGTGATTAGTTTTGAGAACACTTTTAAATAGTTTTATTCTGTGTATTCAGATTTAAGACTAATTTTCGCTCTCATAAGAAAAAAGAGAGGTATTTACTGAAATTACGTATTTCAATTAGAAAATTTTGTTCTCAGAAAATATTATGAAGGTTGTGTTTTGTTTAAAAGAATATATTTTCTCATGCACAGTTTGACTTTGTTTTGAATTTTGTGTTGAATAATTTTGAAAAAAAATTCTTTATGGTTTGATCGCATTATATTGTTTGATTTCATTTGAAAAGAAAAACAATTTTGGTTTGTTAAGCAGCTTTCGAAGAAAATAATTGAAATCCTCAGGGAACATTATAAGAGTGTTTAATTCTGTTATCATTTTTTAGAAACGGAAGTAAACTTCGTAAAGTAATTTGTAGATGGGTGTAGTTTGCTTTTGATTTAAGTAGTATCATTAGTAAAATATTAATTAAGTAAAATTAAATAATTATATTGTACATTGTTCATTTATTATTATTTATGTGTTTAATTGGTTTACTAATGTTTATGATTTTGTCGGTATAAGTTATACGATTTTGGCAAATTTAAAGATGATAAACATTTTCATGGTTGCCATTTAAAGTTTTTTAAAATATTAAGTGGTTTTTTAGAAAAAGTTTAAAATTGAGTATTTTGTGCATTGTTTTTTACTAAAATTTTTTGTGGGTCATCTGAAGATCCAGAAAATTAATTTGGTTAGAATTAGCATTAACTTTTCCCTAATTCTATTCGTATCGTTGCTGAGGAATTTCTTGAAAAAATCAAACTATTAAAATGGCCTATCTCGCGAAGGCGCGTAAAGAGGAATTAAGAACAATTGCTCAAGAGTTAGGGGAGGAGGTTACTGATGATCCTAAAATGATCGATTTAAAGAATTTGATATTAAATAGCAAGAACTATGATGAAGAATTTGTAAAAGAATTTGTGAATTTGATAATAAGTGATAGAATTAAATCTGAAGAAAGGGAAAAAGCTGAACGTGAAGAAAGGGAGAGAATTGAACGTGAAGACAAAGAGAGAATTGAACGTAAAGAAGAGAGACTTAAAGAAGAGAAAAATAGAGAATTTGCATTAGAAATGAAACGGTTAGAATTGAGTGCTTCTACAGGCGATTCGCGTACGTTGTGTACCAACTTCTCAAGTGGCAGTCAGACGGGTCCTAAAGTAGAATTATTGAAAATTAACCCAAAATTCTATGAACTTAAAAGAAGGTTAACGGAAAGACCAGTGTTGCACAGTCCAAATTTTACAAAACCGTTCCTCGTACAGTGCGACGCCTCCAATTATGAAATTGGTGTTGTCCTATCACAAGTAGAAAATGACGACGAACATCCAATAATGTACTTGAGTAGAAAGTTTTCTTCCGCCGAACAAAATTATAGTACTATTGAAAAGGAATGTGCAGCAATAATTTATGCCGTACAAAAGTTGAAGTGTTATCTCGATGGACAGCACAAATTCATTATTCAGACGGATCATAATCCTTTAGTGTGGTTAGGGAAAAACAGCGGGACAAATCCGCGACTTTTAAGATGGGCCCTAACTTTACAGCCATACAATTATGAAGTTGTTCATAAAAAGGGCAAACTTCATCAAAATGCTGACAGCTTAAGTCGTCTCCCCTAAATTAAAGGCAATTAAGAAATTATAATGTTATTATCTGTTTTGTTTGAATTTATATTTCTACTAATATTGTAAATAATTGTATTATTTGGTCATATCTTCTGATTATTAGTGAAGTTTATGTAACTTTTTTATATGTAGTTATAATTGAATTTTTTGTTTGGGGAAATGCACTGTTCTTTGAATGGCACTGAACTGGCACTGAAATAGGATTTGTCGGCCTTAATTAATTATTTTTAACAAACTTTGAGGACTGACAAACTTTGAAGATTTTCAGGTAAAAACTTTTCCCTCCAAACTCGTGAAAAGTTTTCCTCCGTGAGGGGAGGAGTATAGACTGTTATGACGTCGAGCAGACCCTTCTCCATGCGATGGCGCCATACGTCAGAAGTTGTTTTGTTCTCAGTTCGAGAAGGCGCAGAGTCAGCGACGGTGTTGAAGAATGCATGGAGATGTACCGCGAGTTTAAAACGGACTCTTGTGGTTGTAGCACATACCTAACACCGCGAATATATGTAATGTGAATGTAACCCTGTGTTTTTATGGATGTGTTTGTGACAGTGAAATAAATCGTCCTGTTCGTCCTATAATTGTGTCCCCATCTGTTTTTGCACGCTACCGTACAATACCACATGGTCGTATCTGGCATTTCCAAACGTGATTTCTACTTGCGCTTTTCCGCCCACTTCGATCTTGTCACCTGTCACAGTCTGGAGGGTCAGCGAGGACGGAGTCCAGATAATCTTCAAATTTAATTTCTTGGCCAGATCCGTCCTTATGATGGTTACGTTCGCTCCAGTATCAATCACCATGTGGCATGGGGAACCATTAACGTATCCCTGTACGAAGAGTCCATTACTGTCACCATTCACTGATGAAATCTGCAAGACTTTTAGGTGGGGCTTTTGACTATATGGCAACCTCCGCCCCGCGAGATGGCCACCTCCTAGTTTCCCTCTTTCATGTTCTTAGATTTCTCTTGCTGGTCATAAGACTTTCGACCACAATGCTTTTGTACATGCCTTCGACGCCACACTTCCAGCATTTCACTTTCTTTCGGCCATCTCTCGTTCTATCGGATCTTAATTTTCGCTCTATGAGATCTTCAATTCTCTTCAACCTGTTCTCGACGCCCTCTGTGTCTTTGTCAGCTTCCTCTTGGACCGTGACCGCTCTAACAGCATGCCGATCTTTTCTCACGGCCCGCTGGGCTGCCTCTAGCTTCATTGCGAACACCAGAGCAGACTTCAAATCCTGATGATCCTCCAACATGAGTGCCTTTTGGGTTTCTGGATCACGGATGGCTTCAATAAAATGACGCACCGCCATTTCTTCTCTGACATTATCAAGGTGGTCCATGTAGGCTAGATGACACAGCCTATCTATGTCCGAAGCCAGCTCTTGAAGGGTCTCGCCAGATCTCTGCATCCTTGACTTAAGTTGGATTCTACTATATTCTTTCTGGCACTTCTCTCCGAATTTCATCTCCAAGGCACTGGCAAGGGCGTCAAAATCTCCTATCTTCGTCGCTCCGATAGTTTGCAATACATTAATTGCATCTCCGCTAAGGGAAGCGGCCAGTTGATTAGCTTTCTCGGACTCGCTCCAACCATTGGCTCTTGCGACGATCGAAAATTGGGTCTTGTAAGCTTCCCAGAGAGTCTTTCCGTCATAGGCAGTAAGTTTCACTGCTGGGCGGTGTGAAGATAACCTGATGTTTTCGGGTAACTTTCCCAGCTTTACGAGAGAGTCCAATTTCTCTTCAATTTTAGCTTCACATTCTTCACGCATTCTGCAAATATCCTGCTGTAATTCCTTAACATTCCCTTCAATTCTTTGTTCATATTTCGTCTGAGTTTCTTCTAAGAGAGAAACTCTTTTCTCCATTTCTTCTTGGCCCTGCTTAATTTCTTCTAAATTTTCTTGGGTTTTCTCTATATTCTGCTCCAACTTTTCTTAATTTTTCTCTATTTTCTGCAACCCAGTTTTCATCTCTTCTTGTCCGGCTTCAATTTTCTTTTCTAAATCCGCCTTCATTTGTTCTTGTCCGGCTTTCATCTCGTCTTGTCCGGCTTTCATCTGTTCTTGTGCGGCTTTCATCTGTTCTTGTCCGGCTTCAATTTTCTTTTCTAAATCGGTCTGTCCTGCTTCAATTTTCTTCTCTAAATCCGCCTTCATCTGTTCTTGTCCGGCTTTCATCTCGTCTTGTCCGGCTTTCATTTCTTGCATCATATTCCTGAGCTTTTGAAGTTGTTCTTCCATGTTTTGTCTAGTCAAAACCATAAACTGGAAAATTAAAGTCCTTCTTTAGAACCCCACTTCTGACACCAAATATTTCGGAATTACTCTGCTACTCCTGGGGTTCGTCGTTCTAAAGTCCAGTGGTGTAAAAAGTTCAAGTAAAAAGTCACTTGTCAGGATGGAACACAAACTTTATTTCTTCTAGAACTTCGTAGAACAATCAGCTGCACACAATTCACAAGCACAATCTAGCAGTAACGTGCTTTTAACAATCCGCTTGGATCAAAAGCTCTCACAAATGCTGTATTTCTCACACAAAATAAGTCACTTTTACAGGCAAAAATTCCGTGGAAATATTCAAGGGATATAGTACACTATCCCTTAAGACACAGCAATGAAGAATTTACACACAGCACTTTAAAAACAGCTTCACAAAGCAAGCTAAAACACAGCTTCTATAGCACCAGCGTACTCAGAGCTCTTCACACATTGAATGTTCAACTCGCAACTGACTGGCTTCGGGGCGATGCCCGCTTCTATAAATAGCCGACGCAGGAGGTACAAGAGGTTTCCAGAAAAGTCAATTTCTCGAGGGTTCTACATAAAGCGTGAATTTTGATTACGTCATAGAAGAGAAATGTTAGGTTAATATGCGTTTTTAATGCAGGAAAAACAACTTCCAGGCCCCATTGGGAAAATCGCGCCAAATGACCTTTGGCGAAATATCGCCAAATTTGGCGCCAAAAATAAGTCCTCAAAAGTGAAGAGATCTAAGCTCTAGGACTAATATTTCTCGAGTTTTCTAGAAGCCCATAGAAAAACATATGGGAAAGCGAAACCTCCGTATCTCCGGTTCTAATTGGCCGATTTTGATGCAACAAAAAGCAAAATTTATCTATTTGAAGCGTAGAATACGAATTTTAAACCATTTTTAGCCCCAGAGCAGCGGGTTGCCCCGAAAATTCGTAACAATATTGAATTTGACACTATGCAATTCATCCATGTTAAAAATAAAATATGAAATTAGTTATTTATTTAGTGTGAATTCGCAGTGTGATCAACGTTAGTTTTATGTAACAAGTGTGCTACTGTATTAAGAGTTCAGTAAGGGTAATAAGCTTTTCCGCTTAAGTTACGTCACAAATTTTTTCATTTACGAAAGCGACAAGATCTTCACGGAAACAGGATGCATTTTTGGTTTCTGAACGTACAATGTGCATCGATTGTTTCGTATAGGTTTTTTAAATTTGGGTAAAATTTAATAAAGTCATCTGCAACATAACTGTGCTAATGCATTGTCCACGCTTTACGAATGCAAGATAAGATAAAATAGTATTCAACATGATGCAATGTTATTCATATGGTATGTATGAATGCTATAAATTAAACCTAAAAAAAAAGAGAATTATATGATGTAGAAATAAGGCATTTTTCGAAAGAGAAGCGTTTCGTCTGCATACCGTAAAGTTCTTACTTTTCTGATCGCCAGTGACAATGACGTAGTTTTTGTGTCATCATGTTGCAATCGTCTCAAATTTCCACTCATGGAGTCAGCTTTTCGTCAGAATTCCAGCATTTTTTCACTGTTAGAGATTCCGCATTACTGTTTTTAATTTGACTTATATGTATATTAGGAAAATATTCGTTTCCTACCGTGCGGAGAACGGGCAAGCAGCTAGTCTATACTATTAAAATCTGTGCGCGTCTGTCTGTGTGTCTGTGTGTAGCATTATCTCCTCCTAAACGGCTGGGAGTTGAGTTTCGAACGAGGTATCCACGAATTCGGAAAATTTCGAGAAAGAACCTCCGCTAATTTAAATTTCGAAATTCGAATTAGTTTAGGAGATATTGATAAAAAAACCCCCATCAAAAACGCTAATTTTTGCTCTCCGCAATTCCGTGATTGTAACCCCTGTAGTCAAAAAAGTGAGAAATAAGCATCGAAGTTGCCATGTTTGGCTATTTTATTAAATTATTTAGACTCCTGCAGTAAAAATAAAACAATAGTGATTTTTTTTCTGTTTAGATTATTTACAAAGTTATTTTTTAATTAAAATATTGCGTTCATGTTATATCAGAGCTGGAATTCAATGTTTTTTATGTGTAAAAGAATCAGGGACTGAGAGATTTCCGAGACTAATATGTATATTTTTCATTTTGGCCAAAAAATAAAATGTCTCATTTGGCGATTTTGAGAAAGTAGTAGGTTCTACCGATTTGCACAGTTTTGGGCTTGGCGCAAATTACTGAGAGCGTAACGAAATAGTATTTTTAATAACAAGTATAAGTTTTACGGCGCTATACTTCGATTTTTCATACAGAAATAATGAAGTTATTTAGGCGATTTTAAACGATCTATAGAATTTTCACCAAAAATTAAGTAAACTGATTTAAGTTAGAGGAATTCCGCCAAATTTCAGAAAATAGAAATTCTCGCATTTTGAACATGGTAGTTAACGGTGATTAAAACCCGTTACAGTTAATAATAATTTAAATAACTACTGCTTATCAATAATATGCCTGCATTAAATTTTGGCGATCGAACCATATAAATGATAGATAACTATTTCCCATTTTGATTGCTGTTAAATCAATGCTTCGAATGATTCCCTGAAAACAAAAAAATCTCGCAAAATGGTGTATGTTGGCATTTTGGCGATCGAAGTACTGTGTAATAAATAATTGATTCTTATTTGTTAAAGCAGCGCTACGGAAGTTTATTTTACTAAAAGCTGGTAGAAAGGCGTAATTAATACTGTCTAATATATTTTTTGTTTTACGAATTGAAATGTTGATTCCTACTTTAGTACATTTCTTAGCAAAGTTGGCGAAAAATATTCAAATGTAGTGCGACTCTGTACATATTATTAATTCCATTCCACAATTGAGATGAGCCGATGTCACTAGCGTATGCATAGATATTTTTTTTTTTAAATTCCGCCAAACAGAGTATTGCGTATTGCCTTTAGTGTCAAGTTTAATTTGTGGTTTGAGCTATTTGCCATCGACTGGCGGTGTTAATTACGCCAATATGGCAGTTCTAGCAAAGTAAACATGAATAACTCATTTCATGTTCTATTATTAACAATGCTGTAGTTTCCGTAGCAACGGAAGCCATTGTTGCCACTTAAGTTGTTAAATTTAACAATTCAGTGAAACCACTCATTTCTACAGCTTTTAAGACTCGAAAAAGTGAAAACGCATCAAACGTGAAATAAATAGAACTATTTGTAACAGAATTGCACTTTAAAAATAATCGAAGTTTTCATGCAATTCTACATATCTTTAATTTTATTTCCTTCGCGTGTGGATGCCATTTTTTACGTCATTTTTGCTGTTTTGCTGGCAGATTATCCGGAGCAGCACATAACCTCTAATGTATTTGCTCCTCCGGACGTAAGCAAGAGCTTATGCCCGGCGCGTATTTGTGTAACCCCACTGTGTTAATCAGAATTTTCTGGTGTCAGATTTTTTAGACCATTTTTTTACTGCGGAGATTCCGATCCTGAAGTATATTGATCACTGATAAATGAAAAAAAAAGATCAATTATATGCAAGCAGGAGTAGCCAAAAATTTTTCATGGGAATGTTACGGGAGTGAAGAATACACATTTTGTAGGGCAAAAAACTCGGCATGGGGGTTGTGACCCCCTATCCCCTCCATGGCTACGCCACTGTACGCAAGCATCAGTTGTCACGTCATGAAAAACCGTCGTAGATGGCAAACTCCGAAGTTGTTCTGAGGGTTATACAAAATTAAAAATTTTACGTTTAGTAAATTTTACTTTTGATACAGTTCGAATATTTGGTTTTAATACATTTCGGCCACGAAGATAAGATGAAATATTACTAAATACGGCAACCCAGAATTTTCTTAACTATTGAATTTGACACTATGCAACTACAGTAGATTCCCTATGACACGGTAGATACGTTCCGTGTTATAGGAATCCGTGTTGTACGGGTTCTGCGCTATACTCCACCTGAAGTGCGGACTGCGCGGTATAATCGCGGCAAAACTTATTTGCGCTCCGTAAAAATGCAATGATGTTTGGTGTTGCCATTCAAATGGAATGTTAATTACAGGAGCTAAGGCGTCATAATATCAGAACATATGTCTCATTTTACCGTGCTGTACGAGTCTCTTTTAACGTGTTACACGAAAACGATCGTAATGTTTTCGTCGTGTTCTAAGAATTCGTGTTGTAGACCCATGTTATAAAGGGGTCAACTGTAATCTGTAAAAAATGAAAAATGAAATTAGTTATTTATTTAGCGCGAATTGACAGTGAGATAAACGTCAGTTTTATGTAACAAGTGTGATACTGCATTAAGAGTTCAATAAGGGTAATAAGCTTTTTCTCAGAAGTTACATCACGAACGTTTTCATTTACAAAAGCGACATGATTTTCCCCGGAGCAGGGTACATTTTTGGCTTTTAAACGTAAAAAATGATGCATCCGTTGTTTCATGTAGGTTTTTTAATTTAGGTAAAATTTAATAAAGTCGTGTGTAACATAACTGCGCTAATGCATTGTCCACGCTTTGAAAAATGCAAGATAAAATTGTTGTCAACATCATGTAATGTTATTTATGTGGTATATACTATATATTAATGATATAAATTAAACCTCAGAGAATTATATGATGCAGAAATCGGGCATTTTTCGAAAGGGAAAAGTTTTATCTGCATGCCATAAAGTTCTTTCTTTTTTGATCGCCAGTCACATAGACGTAGTTTTTGTGTCATGTTGCAATCGTCTAAAATTTGCACTCATGGCGTCAACTTTTAGTCACGATTCGAGTATTTTTTCACGTTTTGAGATTCTTCATTACTGGGTTTAATTCGAATTATATATGTGTAAGGAAAATATGCGTTTACCACCGTGCGGAGAATGGGTACGCAGCTAGTCAATAATTTAAAAAGTGCTCCACGAATCTAACGGTTTCAAACACCCGGTATATACACTGGTTATCATTAATTAACCCTTTCGCGACGGGAAGCGCAAACGCGCGCTTATCGCTGAGGCCGGCAGTCTCTTTCGCAAATGTCTGTCCGGGGCCGGAGAGTTTTTCGCGATTAAGCCTAAATCCATGAACAGAACAATCAGAATATATTATAGTGTCACTATCACTACTATCCGAATCTGCTTCAGAATCAATATCTCATAATTTCAAATAATTTGCGCCATTTCTGCTATTTCAAGCTCTAACACTTTCGAAGCTTCGACATTCTAACTGTAAAATGAGAAAAAATCCACGTCTACTACATCTAATTATCCACTAAAAACTGCACTGCAAACCGTAATACCCAACGCTGTAGCGAAAATAAAACTCCTTGCTTACTATAAAGAAGTACCACGTACGAATTTATAGAGCCGTCATAAAGTATACCATTCAGAAACATTCCTTTCAACTTACGTTTATATTATCAAAAACCACGTGTATGTGAGTCATGCTACTCCCATTCTGAGTAGAAGGTCAAATCTACATGTATCTGTAACCGCATGGACATACGATGTCATCTTGTGCCAAAAGTTATAGTTTTTAAAACGTTCCAGGACACTGGCACAACTGTGTGACGGCCGGGGGTGAACGAGGAAACGCTCTGGCACGCCAGCGTGTCGGCCGGGAATTGAGTGCGTTTCTTACTGGCACGTATACGTGACAGTCGGCGCGAAAAGGTTAAGGAAAAATCATTAAAAAAAATGGTGATTACTCAAAAAGTTACATGTAGAATTTAATGAAACTCACCCACAGTGTGTAACAGATACTAAGCTATAATATAACATGAAAAGACATTACCAGACCCTTGTGGTATTATAGAAATTAGCATAGGTATAAAATGAACAAATTGGATGTGTCAGTTTAGTATAGGAAAAGTACCTTCAATATGAAATATAACCACTCCCCCAGAAGCAATACAGCACCAACAGCAATGTGTGATGCTGTTAATTATGCGGTGTATGGGTTCTATTGGAAGGGATAGCCATTGCTCTTGCAAGGGAGTTGCAAGCGTGGCAAGCAGTAGCGTAGCCAAGATTTTATTTCAGAGGGGGGCGGGATCAAATTGTAAGCTAAAGTTCAATTGTCTAAATATCAAATTCTAAGGTAAGTAAAGTGTCCCATTTCGGGGGGGGGGGCTGCAGCTCCCTCAGGCTACACCCCTGGTGGCAAGGGTCGCAGTAGAAGGCGTGAGAGCAGCTATCGGTCTTCCTAAAGCATCCCAGTCATGCTCGATAGGATTCAGGTCCGGGGATCGAGCTGGCCACTCCATGCGCTGAATTGTTTGCTGATGATTATAATCATCCACGATGCGAGCCCTTTGCGGTCTAGCATTGTCGTCCTGAAGCAGGAAATCTTTGCCTATTACCCCGGCATAAGGCGCACCTAAACATCAGGATGTCATCCCTATAAGTCTGAGCATTGACGGTACCACGTGGAAAGACATAGAGGTTTGTGCGGCCACTCAAAGAGATCCCACCCCAAACACAGACCAGCGTATCCTCCAGCGTATGCATCTCTTTCACGGTTTTTTGATGGATGATAACGGGTTCCAGGCTCTCTCCAAATCAAACAACGCCTACTACCGTTTTCGAGACTAAGCCTGGACTTATCCGTAAGCAGAACAGCCCTCCATTAATCAGCAGTCCAGTGGACATGTTGATGTGCCCAACTTAAACGTTCCCTTCAGTGGCATGGCGAGAGGGGCACGCTTACAGACCACCTTCGTGAAGCCTTCTACACACGGTTGAAGTTGAGACCAACCTTCCGGTGGCTACAGCAAGGGAGGATCTCAGTTGAGCTGGAGTTGAGGTTCTATTCCTTCGTGCACATAACGACAAATATCTGTCATCGGCGCTGGTCGTAACAGTTGGCCATCCTTGGTTGAACCTTTTGGATGCCGAATCGGTCGTTAGAAATTGTTGCCAAAGTCAATGAACCATAGACGGACTGACACTTAGCCATCTGGCCACTTGTGTCTGACCTTGTAATGCCTCTAGTCTCCCAATAGCTCTCCATCTCAGTTCTGGCAAATGATGCCTGGAGGTCATTGCTACGAATTGACTATCCTCGATTTCTTACCGTACAGTCACAACAAAAGTTGCAAGCTTGATCTCAATGATTCAGTTTTATGCTTCTAGTAATTAATTTATTCTGGTTGCAATGCGAGTAATTTGCATATTGCAGCGTTACGCAGTAACCTTTATTTGAACACATATTCAAATTTCATACGGATTGGCTTATTTTTGAGCGAGTTATCGCTATTTTTGAAATTTTTCCTCAATTTTTGAAACCAGTGTATATTGTTTCAGATTACTCTGCTTGTTTCGTGGATTCGTCATTCTAAAGTCCAGTAGGTGTAGAGAGTTCTAGTAAAGAGTCCACTTGTCAGGATGGAACACAAACTTTATTGCTTCTAGAACTTCGTCGAATAATCAGCTGTACAAAATTCACAGGCACTAACGGCCAGTAGCTCGTTTATAACAGTCCACTCAGTACCGAAGCTTACACAAATGCTGTAATTCTCACACAAAATAAAACACTTCCACAGTTGAAATTCAGTGAAAACGTTTGAAGGAAATCGTACACAGTCCCTCAAAACTCGGCGATGAAAGATTTACACACAGCACTTAAAAATCAGCTTCAAAAAGCAAGCGAAAATACCGCTTCCATAGCGTCAATACAAAGCGTAACGCAGCAAACTTATACGACGAGACGTCGATGAACACTGACTCAAACTGGGGGAGCCCACTACTTTTATAGTCTTCTACGAACACCGTGGAAGTTTCCAGAGAGATCCATCCGTGAAATTTACTAGAACAGACTCGATTACGATTGCGTAATAGAAGAGAAATAATAGGCTATTATGCATATTAATGCAGAAAAACTGATTTTACAAGCCCCATTCGGAAAATCGCGAAAAATGACCAAAATGTCGCCAGGCTCTGAGACTTTTGGCGAAATATCGCCAAATTTGGCCCGAAAGTAAGTCCCCTAAAGTGAGGTCACCGAAGGAGTTGGACCAATATTTCTCAAGATTTCTGGAAAATGCTATACGAACCAATACGGAAACCCAAAACTCCGTATCTCGCTTTCTAGTTGACCGATTTTGATGCAACAAAAAGCAAAATTTAACTATTTGACCCGTAGAATACGAATTTTCAACTATTTTAAACCCCAGAACAGCAGGTTACCCCCCAAAATTCGTAACAATATTCATGTTAGAAAGTATTTTATAATCAATGTGTTTGCCATGATTCACTGTTCTCCCCCCCTCCGTCCCCCACTTTCAATATTAAAGGTGTTAATTGTCAAAAAGATTAATCTTTAGAGCTTCAAAAGAAATAACTTTGCTTTTACAACCAATAATCAGAAAGCATCGCTGTTATAAAACTGATAGAACATAACATGCAGACCTAAGCCATTCGGGGTTTTCCGTGATTCTATATAGTCTGTAATTAGCATTTCAGAAGTTGCAGCACATTCTTTATGCAATAAGCCAAATAGCATGGGTGGAAACAACACTTGAAACCCCACAAAGGAATGATAATCTTCAGAAGATAGACAACGGTAGAACTCAAAGATTTGCATTTTGCACAATCGGTGTATCAACTGAGTTCTGTGGTTAATAAACCTCAGCAGAACAGACATCCAGTCTTTAAATTATTCTTAAAAGAACTTTGTGTCGTTTTATCAGTCAGTGTCATGTCATCTTATTTATAATGTGACTCAATACAATGTCAGAGATTTTCGTCGCGATTCAAGTATAAATTTGCAACATAATTCCATTCACCTTTTACACCAGAGTCTCGTTGTTAAAAACAAAAAAAAGAGTGCTTTCAAAACTTTATTAGGGAGACAATTTACAGACGTTTTGTTTACTTCCGACCTACTGCAACGAAACTTGCCAGAAGGCGAAGAGCGTTCGACCTACTTACCCGGGGTCGTAAAGGTCGAGTCGGGAAACGTCAGTGAAACTTTCCGTCTCTGTGATAACAAGTGAAACTCTCCTACCTTGCAGGCAATAATCAACATCCTACCGAGGTAAATTCATCGGGAATTTAAATGCATGCCGTCTTCTTTTATCAGTGCGGTATCTTCGGGAGGTTCGACGGGGAAGCGCCCCGTGGACCTTGAAATGATATTTATTAAGAAGACACGATGGCAATTATAGTGATAATAATGACAAGGCGGAAAGAATTTCAGTTTCTAAGAAGCCGCTGGATAATATCAGTCTAAAACAGAAGATAGCAGCACTTTGGACGAGAATCTTCAAATAGAAGGCCAGAGTGGTTTCTGCGTATGGTCTTTGACTTGTAAGTTTACTGGGGCTTTTAATCCAAATTGTAATTTTAGCTTTGGACACAGTTGACACACACACACACACACACATAAAAAAGTACCATCTGTTTATACTTGTCTGTTTATATTCCACCTTTCCAATTGAACAAAATGTATCTAAAATACGGGTTTCTAAACATTTTTGCCTAATAATCATTTTCACTCTTTATTAAGATTGAAAGGGCCAAGATTTAGAAAGCTTATCATAGTAACATATGTAGTTTTACCAACATAATGTCACTTAATGTTAAGTTTGAAGGATAAATCTCATATCACTTAGAAAAAAACCTTGTTACTTAAGAGTTAAAAGGTACAAATTTATTACGTATATCAGTTATAGTGTTTTTCAACTAGTTTGTATGATTTACTTACATCGTAAACTTCACAATGTAATAAAAATAAACTTAGGAGGGCCGTACATTTGGAGATCCTTGGTCTGGAAAAACGTTAGCGAATGATTGACTACTGGAAGAAATGAGCCAAACTATGTGCTTCACTCTATAATGAGAAAAGACATTGTTGACGCATGAAATAAAATAACGATCATTTAGAACTTAATAGTGTCGCTTTAAAATATTTACATCGTATACTATTATCCCCTTTTTCAAGCTTCAAGAAATTATTGTTATTTAGACTACCATGACAACATGCTTTGACATGATTCAGGCCCGGACTGGCTACCTCGGCCAGAGATTGAAGAGGGGCCCCTTACAGGAGAATTTAGAAGGAATAGAATATTAGAATATGTAATATTTTAAAATTATATATATAGGCTTACGCAGCTAAAAACCACATTTAACTTTTTTAAAGCTTTTGGGGCCCCTGACTCTTCGGAGGCCCCTCGAGCCGCGGGGTTTCTGGGGTCCTCCGCTGGGCCACTTGCCACTTCGTAAAGTCGCAAGATAACTGGGAAATAAATAATCAAAATATTCTGATATAAATCAAATTGCTCTAATTATAAAGTAGTATATCAGTTCATGAGTCCTCTTCGGAGCCCTATTGGGCTGGGACCCATGGCAATCGCCGACCTGGCCAGTCCGGGCCGGACATGATTCCACTTTTATTAGCACACTGGTTCCTTCTTAGGGCTAGTGCTGCAAAATGGAAGACCTGTGCAAATATTAAGGGACAATGAATTTGGTATTTTCTGACCTTTAAAGTCTTACCGCTCTTTACTGATTCACTTCCACCGCTGAAGAAATAGCATCTCCGAAATTGCGCTTTTGCAAGAGAATAGGTTAAAATTCCCAAAACACGTTTTAATTTTCATTTACCGTGTTAAATTCACATTTTTTTAAAAGCATAACACTGATTATCTACTGAAAAAATACCGCATAACTGCATATCCCATCTACAGAATAAAGAGAGCATTTAAAAACATCTTTTTTGCAATTTATTTTATACCTCTTCGGTATTACTACAACATTTGAAAACTTGTTATATTCTAGAAACCTTTCGAAAAACTATACTTGTTGTACATTTTTTTAAATAACAAAGAGCATTTATCTACAGCTGTTTGCAGAATTTAAAGTTTTAATCATTTTATTGTTGTCTAGTGTTCTCTGGCTAACCGCGTAGCGGAGCCAGATCCTCCATATAGGACGGCATTGTGGACATTGAGCAACTTCCATTCAATGGAGTCCCAGTGGAAGGAACTCGGGAGCTCGGGGTTCTAGATGAGTGATCAACACCTGGATTAGCATTCCCAGAGGTATCGTTTCAGCATGGAGGACATTTCACGAGTATTTTACTTGCAAGTCAAGACGTTTGTTACGTGCAATAGCTAACTTTTCGAGAGAGGTTGTCACCCTCCGAAGCGCTGACCAAGGTCTGCGTCATGTCACTTTCAGAGTTCTTATATGAACCGAGCTTAAAGCTACTGGCCTACTGTGGAGATTTAAGCACTTTAATATTCCAAATTCCACAATCGCTGCGTTCCTGCCGTAGTCACCTCTGATTAAAGTTAAAAACGTCCGTTTAAGTCTATCGCTTTCATTACGTACAGCCGTTTCATTCATCTTAGGAACTCACACGTGTGATTTACCGTTAGGTGGAGGCTGTATTTTTCCCAAGCAAAGCAATGACCTTCCAGTCGAGGTTAAAACATCTCGTCTCAGATGCTTATCGGTCTTGTCCTTGACTGAAAAATCGGCATGTTAAGGGCTAATCGCTAGGATGCTACCATGCGAATGAATGCTTATGAAGAATGGGTGTTACGAACAATGAATTACTGGTATTAGTGCTTGGGTGTCACTAAACTGGCTCAGGGTGGCAAAGTATAAGATGTTTGGGTTTATTAAACAGCTATTTGTTTTCTTCCGTTGATTTTTTTTTCTTTTCAACTTCCGCATATATTAGGTTATTTTTGTTTTAGTATTCTAACAGCTTCTTTAGTGCACGTCACATTTTGTTGAGCAAGAAATTCGTTTGGAATAGAACTTATCAACAGATACACATTAAACTCTCAAATATGAAGCACGGTATTATGTTCAACTATAAAGTTGTTTTCCTGAAGGTAAATAGCAGAGGAACATCTGAGCCGGACTTTAATTTAAAGAAATCCTGGTCGTTTAGTTACTCCCGGAGTAAACGATTCCCTAAACAATCAGGTTAGCTAGCAATTTCAGAAGACAAGCATGCTTTCAATTCCACTACAACAACATACCCACCACACTGAGGAGACAAAATCATAGGTGTCTTAGGCTTAGCTTTTTCTCAGAATTCTCCATACCAGAGATATTCAAATTTTTCTAAACATAGTGGCCAAATTCATTTAAAAGTTGGTGCTTCCACCTTTTGCCCTGTATACAGCATTTACTCGTCGTAGAATAGATGCAATAAGCTCCTGGGATGTTTCTAAAGGGATTCAGATCATGCTTTATGAAGTGACACATCTAGCTCTTTGACAGTTAGTATTCAAACGTCTAAATGCCTTTCTAATTCATCCCAAAGGCTTTTCGGTCACATTGATGTCTAGACTTTTTGACGGTCATTTCAAACATTCAAATAAACTCTAACGGCTCTGATCGTTCCATAGAACTTTTTTCTAAATTTCTAAGTCTCAGATTTTATATTCTTTATCCCAAGCATAACGATTTTTCCTATTTGCAGCTGACAAAAATGGTTTTCATGCTGGACTTCGACTCTCAGAAACTCAAGATATTTCAATTCCCTTCTCAATGTTCTGTGAGAGATCCTAATTCCTGAGTTCAAATAGAAAGCGGGGGCGGTAAAATACCCAGAGAAAATTAGGGGGCGCTGATATGGCACGGAGGGGCGTGGGAAGATTAACAAATATAGTCTAAAAAAGACTTAAAAATCACGCTGATAATTCATTTCTATCACGTGTGCGAAAATTCACATATTTCGATAGGAGACTTCGCTGTTGAGAGAAAGAGAAATCGGCTCCATGTCACTGAACGCGGCGACTTACGATTGTTTTTAAGTAAAATCGAGCCTGATATTAACAAGCTCCTTAAAATGCATCAAATTCAGCCTTCTCATTAGGTAAGCAAAAATTTTTATTCCTCTTTTTTAAATGAAGAAGAAATTCAGTAGCGTTTCAGTTCCAACAATATTCTATCTATTAGTATTTTTTTAAATTTAATTCTTGTTTTCACCGTGCATTATGTACTCTCTTATTTCTCTGGAGTGGGAGGGGGGTGGTATCGAAATATTCACTAGAAAAGGGTGCACCAGTTCAAAAAGGTTGGGAACCTATGATGTAAAGGATCATGAATAATGAGCTTCATCTGTCTTTAAGGTGTTAAACACCTTTTGGAGAGGTGGTATTTTGTTCGATTTTGGAGAAGTCTTACTTCGCAAATGCACATTTCGCAAATAAAATTGCAGCATGATTCGACTGCACTTTGTATAGAAATAGATAAAGAATTCCATAAGAAATACTGCTTACTGAGACTAGCATTAAGCCCAAGCGTCCGGCAGCTTCATGAGTACTGCTGTTCCCTGCAGTTGATTTGAGCACTAATGCTTCCATTTAAGCTGTAACATGTGGCAAATGTGCCTCCCTCAAATATGGTCGTCTGGCTTATTTACGATTCCCTTGTTTTTCAATTTCACCAAAACGCTGAAATAGTTTTATAAACGCCGTCGCTGCTATGGACCCTTTTACACTCTTCTGAACCCGGAGTTTACACAAGGTAATGGTCGTTGATTTCTAGTTCATTTAAAACAACTTGACCAACAAAGCTTTATCTTTCGCATCCTTGTTCCATAGCATCTTTGCTCACATACACGTTTTATAACATTTAACTGGTTGTCGATAACAAAAACCTATTTTTATAGCCGACTCCTGCAGATCGTTTTGTATTTCAGTAATTATTCCGGTTATGTGAATTTATAAGGTGCTTCGGACTTTTCACCCACACTACAAAATACGCTCTGTAAGCATTTTGCGTTTTAGGAACATTCAAGCATTAGCCACCTACGCTTTAAATAAATTAGATAATTTTTACGCGATATGCTCATTCTTTTAAATCTTCAAGGAAACAATAAATCGCATGAGGAAGTTTTGAAAAATATATTCATAAGCATTTACAAACGTGTTCCGAAAGTAGGTAAGGAATTGCTGTAATCGAGAGTGAGAAAAACGGACGTTCGATGACAAAAACAAAAATCAGTAAAACTTCTCGAGAAAACTGTTTTGCAAGGCATCGGCATACAAAAGGTCACTGTAAATCAGCGTTTTTTTTTTTTAGGTTGCAGAGGTATATGATCAGTTCATAACAGTTCATTACAGGTTCACTTATTGCGGAGATCAGACTGAGAGTCTTATAGGACTCTGAAGACTACTGCTTTCGTAGCAGAGAAATTTAAAGTCCGATTTTTATACATAAAATTTGCCTGCTGTTGTCCGTCTAGATTGACTTAAAGCCCTCTCATTTTCTTTGAGCGTTCCACTGCCCCCTTGAAAGCCTACAGCGCACACAAGGGGGCGTTAGCGACCACTTTGGGAAAGTCTGGTGTGGAGTTATATCCCAGATAACACAAAGACATTCCAGGAACATACCAAAGACATCATTCCTCAAATATCTTATGTACATCCCAAAATCATCAAAACATATCATCAGGAAGTCTGCTGCCAGTGAAAATGTCACTCTTGTATGTACGTATCCACAGGACATCCCACGTAGACATTTTATGGACACCTGCAGGATAGCCACTCACTATGTCTAATGATATCTCTCAAGGGATGACCGAAATTGAGTAAAAATTGTCGGTAGTGTGACAATTTACGGCCGTTTTTTTTATATAACTGTGGTATATGTCCGTTATTGGATATGGAGGATCATTATAGGATGCCCAGAGCATGTTAGTGTTTGTCTCGGATGGGCTGGCAGGGCTTGGGACCATCGAAAATTGTACTCACTTAATACACTCAACAAATGACTAAGTGCAAAGCAAGCCTTTCTTGTAATGATGTAAACTTTTCGGTAATGCTGGAATAAAAGTGAAACCGTAATTGTGGACTCCTAAAAAATATCTTCAACCTTTTTGACTCTCAAAACTTACAAAAAAAAAAAAAAAAAAAAAAAAAAAAAAAAGTCGATTAAAATAGTAAATGCCTGCTTGATGTTGGGTGCACATTTTTTTCTCACAACTCATTGAGGTCACTTTACCTGCAATACGAGCTCGCGCTTGTTTACTTAAAATGGTACATTTTTTGAGGTCTTATTATTAAAAGGGTGTCTAATCGCCGCGAAAAGAATACGCCCTGAATTGTAGGCGTTTGTTGCAGGTTGTGGCGAAATAAGCAAAAGAAAAAGAATACAATTGTGTGCACTTGATAATGAGGCGAAAAGCCTAATTATATCACATTTAAGTAACATGGCATGAAATATGAGCATAACAAGATTGAGATGGCGTCATATGTACACGTTAAACTGCAATTAAGTCGGCATTAACAGTTTGTTTTAAGGCAACTGACGACCGACAAGTTGTGTAGTATTGTTATTGTGAACATCTACATCGGATTTGTGTGCTTGGCTCGAAACCCACTTATAAATCCTCGTCAGAAGGACAACACAAGGGGGGTGCCCTCGTTGGGGTCTTTCTAAGGGGTCCTAACCAACGCCCCCTAGAGAGGAAAGCCGCGGCGCTTACTTGTGACGTCACATCGAGTAGGTAAAGCAAAGCGTTTCCATTGGTTTTCCCTCTCCCCTTCCCCCTCCATTGGGTTTCTCCTCTCTCCCGCGGCGCGGGAGAGAGGAGAAACCCAATGGAAACGCTTTGCTTTACCTACTCGGTGTGACGTCACAAGTAAGCGCCGCGGCTTTCCTCTCTAGGGGGCGTTGTCCTAACCCGTATTTACGCTAAGTTTCGGAGAAAACCACGGAAAACTCCGAACGGTTAGGTCGATGGACGCGCGACGGGACCCGAACCCGGGACCTTCACACTTCCCCGGTCAACCATTTCCAGTGATATAACCATTGTGCCATGGCGAGGCAATTGTTTAGTAGTACAGTTAGATGAAACGAATTAAATAGTTTTATATAGAACAAGCTGAGTGCCCATTCTCCGCAAGGGGAGACCAGCTTTACTTTTTAATCACATATACAAAGCTCCAAAACGTTTTTGACTAATTCAGAGCAACCATATGGATTCTGAATTCGATGCTAAAAGATGAAAAGTGATAAAAATCTAAAGTAAGATACACAGAGTTATGTGTTCCCGTAAGATTAGAGCTCTTCCAAAAATCTAAGAAGTTAGATACATCTTTATACTTCCAGAGAATAAAACTTCGGCTCCTCAATTCTTATCATCCCTAATATTGTAAACTGTATGTTATAGTATTTTTAAGGTGGTACGTGCGGGAATTCGAATAAAATAAATGCATTTTTTATTGCAAATGTCACTACCTGACTGTGCATTGAAAGTACTTAAAATTAACGTAATATTATTAATGATTTACATCTTGTTGCATTAGATTCAATTTGTAATATTTTATAACTCAATCTCCATTAAATAACGTTGGAAAATGCCCTTTTTTTCGACACTTTGCCCTTTTTTCGACACGATGCCCTTTTTTCGACATAGTCAAACAAAGACTGGTTCGAAGGACTAAATTCTCACACGCCTAATTTGGCTAAATCTCGTCTAAGAGTGCACCCCCCCCCTCCTTAGTCCGTTACAGTAAAGTTGGTGCAATAGACATAGCTGTTTGATTTCATTTGTTTTTTTTGGGGGGGGGGCACGGCCGATTATCTACACGAGGGCTCTAGACCGAGGTATAGACGTATATATGAGGTATGGACGAGGTATATATTTAACGGTTTTATTTTCACAACCACTTAACATGCATGTACGTCAGGGGCGTAGCCAGAAATTTTTCATGAGGGGGGGGTTACGACTACTACAACTCATATATATGTATACGTGTGTGTGACAAAGTAGTGAAGAATATACATTTTGTGTGGCAAAAAATTCCTCATGGGGGGGTTATGACCCCCATAACCCCCCCCTTGGCTACGCCTCTGATGTACGTCATGGGTAAGACACGCGAGTTTGGACTAACCCGAGTGTCAAGTGTTTGGTGAATAAAGTCCTAAGAACAATACATATTTCAGAGAGGGTATCTCTAAATCAGAATTTTTTTTTTCAAACTTCTGATAAGTTGATTGATGAGCTATCGTGTGTTTTCGTTGTTCTTGTTGCTTATTTATGATTACTGTACTGTTGAAAAATATTTAGCCTTTGCAAATTTTTATAAATGCAACTGCCCTTTATAATCAGCATGATACCATCAGTGGTAGATTTTTAAGTAGGCTGTAGGTTATAGCCTACAGCGGCAAATTTTCGAATGCGGTAAAATAGCCAGCGCTTTTGTTCAGACTACAGGCGGCCAATTTGTAAATCCGTTTCTGAATACAAGTATGAAACCAACAGTAATTGAAAAATGTTTAGTTGCATACTGTCTAAATGTAGTACCACTTTCATTAGTATATTTTCAATTAATGGTCTTGAAAAAATTTATTATCGTCTCTTGGTTTGATCTGATAGTGCTATGGTACTTACAGGAACTATCATTTTTAAATATCAAATCCTAAATTGCGTATTGAAAATTCATTCTGTTAAAAGTGTCTTTTATTGGAGTAGTTATCTATATACATAAAACAAAGTCGGGTTTGTTCCAACACTTATAACTCAAGAATGGCTGGACCGATTTTAATGATGTTTGATTCCTTGGATTCGTCTTCGCCCCGAATAGCAGAATAACTATTAAAATTTTCGAAATTCCAATTAGAATTTTTTAATTTTATGCAATTTTTTCAATTTTTTCTCACCTAATTCGTAATAACGGCGCTAATTACGTTTGCAGCAAAACGGCATTTATATCATCGGATAGAAGAGAAAATTTTCTATTAAAAACAGTTCTTTCTGAATATGTAGCATAATTTGCAGATTTTTAGGAATTTTTTTACTAAAAAGAAGTTTCGTGTATCTTTTACGGCAGTTAAACCTCGCGTCATAAATTAAGAAACGTGTGAAATTTGTATAATCTGCAACACTAACGTCCTATTCACAATTAAAGCGATTCTAAATTGCTCCTCGAGATTACACAGCTTGATGTTTTACACGAGACAGAACCATGGAGGATTTGCAAAGTATCGCTATATTGGATACATGGAAATTAAAATTGGTACAGCTTGGCTATTAAATAGTTCTAACACTTTTTAAATAGTTAAAAATTAATGTGGCAAATGAAAATAAATATTTGCCAGAATCACGACATTTCCTAGCGAATACTCAAAAACAAAATGGCTATTTTCAAATGACTTCATTTGGGGCAGACGTTATTGAAGAACATGGATATAATCAGACATTTAAGGTAGTCTATGTTGAAGAGAATAAATGCTTATTTTCTGGTTGATTCCTACTTTAACCCCCCCCCCCACTCTCGCCAACCTAAAAATTGACACTTTGGCGAACTTCGCAGTCATGAGTCTCTAGGAGTTATGCACAAGTTTTAATGAAAGTGAACAAATTAGGGATAAACGCAAAATTTTAGGGATTTGAAGACACTTCTCTATCTTCTCAACTTATTATAAAGGAAGATGTCTGTGCATCTGTGTGTCGGCGGCGTTACGGACAAACGGCTACACCTAGAAACACCAAATTTGGTACTCGGGAAGATCTAAACATGAAGTTGTGCACCTTGAAGCCATTTTTTCAAAATTCGAACTAGATTTTTTTTTTTAATGTTTTATGCGATTTTTAGCATTTTATCTTACCTAATTCGTAATAACGGCGGAAATTACGCTCGCAGCAAAACGGCATTTGTATCATCGGATAGAGGAGAAAATTTTCTGTTAAAAAAGTTTGTTCTGAATACGTAACATGATTTACCGATTTTTAGGAATTTTTTTACTAAGCATCTGTTTCGGCCAATCTTTTCGTAAAATAATTTTTAAATTGTCGCATCTTGAATTCTATCCGTCATAACTTTTTGATATTTTGACAGATCGCGAAACATTCCTTTCTCCCTCTTTTAAAATAAAAACGAAATCATTGTTTAAATTAGGTGATTTTTTACGAATGTTAATGTAACCTAATGTTTAGAATTTAATAGCGTTGCCAGAAAAAGGATTAGAAAAAGGGGTTTATTCAACCAATGGAGTTTTTAAATGGGATATCGATATTTCAATTCGCAAGTGAGGATCTATGACGTCAAATGCTTTAAGATACGTAAAAATTACGCCACAATTTTATAGCAATTATCCCTGCTCTGTTCTTTTTTAACACAAGGAGGCGGTATTTTGATTAAAACTTTAAACTCTCAGTTTAGAAATAAACTGAGAAATTCATGATTATTATTATTATAAGTGGTATTTTAATCCGTTGCTTATTTAAAAATTGAAATATTTTAACGCGGCTGAGAATGATCTTTATTTTAAAAGCTACAAAATTCATTTTAGAGCGGGATATATTAAAAATTTTCTATTTACTTTTTTATTTTTCGCATTTAATTATGTCGCAGGCATATATGTTTCCTAACATATGCATGTTGCGAGTACAGTTTTATTTTAACGTTGGATTACGTTCCTCCATAGCATCCTATTCTAATTTTCAACGTCATTCTAAGTTTTAATATGATACCGTTTGAAAGCTATTGAGCAAAATATCTAAATCAACTCCCTCAACCAACCGGGTATCTTTTACGGTAGTTAAACAGTGACGTCATAAATTTTAAAAAAATGCGTGAAATTTGTAAACTCTGCAACTCTAACGTCCTGTCACAGTTATAGCGATTCTAAATAGCTCCTCGAGATTGCAAAGTTTGATGTTTTCAGTAGACAGAACTATGGAGGATTTATACGATACCTTTATATTGGATACATGGATATTTAAGTTGGCACTGCTTGAATATTTTTCACCACGGCGAGATTAAATGTTTTGCGGTGCTAAAAACGCCAATCTTGCAAAACTATGCATAAATTAAATATGTATGGAGGGCTTCCATAATAGCAACTATTATGTGAAATGAATAATGTTTATGGTAATGCGTAAATTGCAAAGAATCGCAATAGAATAAAAAGGTCCCATTTGTGCGAAATAATGTAAGCTGTTTCGTTAAATTGAGCATTTAAGAGATAAATAGTATTAATATGCGTAAATAGGTAGTATTAGTAGATTTGTAAGGATTATATGAATAAATCACAATATACCACGTTAATAATATTTCATGAAATTAAAAGTGTTCTGTTTATCCTTTTTCAAGGGTTGTTTTCAACCAACAGAACGATAAGTAATTCTAATTTGCGTTGATATATCCCGCAGTAATTTCAACTGAGGAAATTACATGAACATTTAAAAAAATGAAATTCTGTTTTGTCACATGCAGATATGATTTTAGTAAAATATTCGCTTCTTCCCGTATGAAGAGCGGGTGCGCAGATATTTAAAAAATAAACGATTGTCCATTTCATGTAGTGTCTGATGTATTTAATGCTACAACTTGAACCTAAAAACAGTATGATGTGGAAATAACAGATTTTGAAAGTCAGGAGTTCTCTGCAAACCGCTAAGCTTTTCACTTTTCTGATCGCGAATGACACTGACGTAGTTTTTTGAGTCATTATATTGCAATGATGCCAGGTTAGTACTCATGACGCAAACTTTACATCATAAGTCAAATAATTTTGCTTTTATTTTAGATTTCACATCACTGGAATCAATTGGAATTACACATGTAAGAAAAATTTTCGTTTCCTACCGTGCGAAGAACGGGCACGCAGCTAGTTTTACATAATAATAACTTGAGAGAGATTTCTATTACAGAAGTTGTCTTTCTTTTTGAAAATTATTACTGCATTTATCAATTTATTAATTTATTTTACTTTTTGTGACATCTATGCAGCTATTAAATTCAGTTAAAGAAGCGAGTAACGAAATAACACAGTATTTCAACGAAAAAAAAAAGTTATTTTGGCAAGCCACTAACTATATTAAACTTAAGTTGTTGAGTGTTTGTAGAAAACTGAGTTTGTCGATCAGGCATTTGATTCTGATATGCTAGCAATGTTTCACACTGTTTTTTTTTTTTTTTTTCCAATTGGGAAGCGCATAGAGCGAGGAGGGTAGTTGGTGATATTTTGAACATTTCGTTAAATACAATGTAATTTAAACGGGCGTTTGTTTTAGAGGATTGTGTAGCAATGAGATAGAAATGATGAGGAAAATATGTAAGATGAAAATATAAATAAATGCCACTGTATTTAGTCACGCGCTCATCATGCAGAGGCAATAAGGTTGCAGATCTTGGAAGATGCCAACGGCCCTCCCTTCGTGGACAAAGAGCACGGGAAGATCCTAACACTTATTATTACAAAATTTAGAGCAATTCTTAGTTTCGAATTCAATTAATTTGAATTACCTACTAAAACACATACACAAATTAAAGGGGGGAAAAATGCATCAAGATTTGTAAGAAAAGGTGAGACTTCTGAAACGCGATCATTCAACGAGATTTTTTTCCTTCGAGAGACATTGGAAAGTGGTTTAAGTCAGCATATGATTTATCTTCATATCTCTGACAATTTTTGGTATATAGTTTTCAAATTTTGTACATCACCTCATTAGTGTATGGGGCACATTTCCCTAACTGGAAATTTTTCTGTACAGAGGTCGTATAAAAATTTGAAAAGTGCAGCGTTTTGAAAATTAAAGGAAGGAATCTTTTCTTAAAACATTTCCCCAATTTACATTGTTCACTTATCTCTATTAATGAATCAAACCGTGATACCACCTTTTTGGGATACCCTGTATACAAACAAAGCTATACAATGTTCAAAATATTTTATTCTGCGATTTCCTAATTCTTTTATATTATTGTAACCCAGGGGTACGTGAATGCAATCATTATAAATAAAAATGAAATTCTGTTTGTTTGTTTGTTTGTTTGTGGATTTGATTCGTATGCAAATCCACAAAAATGGACCAATCAGCCTGAAATTTTGCACAGATATGTAAAATAATATAGAATAAATCATAGTCCACTTTAAAAATTTGAAAGTCCACCCGTTCCCAGAATTTAAGAGATTTTTTTATGTTCTCCACGCAAAAAGATTTCCGTAATTGTAACCCCTGTATTGAAAAAAGAGTGAAATAAGGATCGTGGTTGCCATGTGTGGCGATTTTGCCGAATAAAATGTTTTAAATTCTAAAAGTAAAAATAAAAGAATAATAATAATGATTTTTTTTGTTAGTTTATATTTGTAAGATTATTATTTTTTTATTATAATATCGTGTGCATGGGAAATCGGAGCACGAATGAAATGTTTTATACGCAAAACAATAAGAATTGAAGATTTCCGAGGCTAATAGGTAATTTTTTTTAGTTTGGCGAAAAAATAAAATGACCCAAATGCCGATTTTGAGAGAGTGAGTTCTAGCGATTTGCACAGATTTCGGCTTGGCGCAATTTATTGAGAGCTTAAGGAAATAGATTTTTGAAAACAAGTGCAAAGGTTTTATTAGAATACAGCTTTAAATTTTAATGATCCGTGAAGAAATAATGCAGTTATTAAGGGATTTCAAGCGATCTATCTCCAGAATTCTCGCCAAATGAGTACATTGATTTAAGTTGGGGGAATTCCGCCAAATTTCAGAAAATTGAAATCTTCTCATTTAGTACATCGGAGTAACGATGAATAAAACACGTTATAGTTGATAATTTTAAAAAATTCGGCTGTATTAAGGGATTCCAGTTTTCAAATAAAGGCTTGCTTTACTTTTTCGCGGTCGAACCATTTCCCATATTGATTGCTGCTAAGTCAATGCTTCGAATGATTTTCTGAAAAAATGCTTGCAAAATGGCGTATGTTGGCACTTTGGCGAGGCTTAGATTTGAAACTGGATTTTATTTGAGACTGGGATATATAATGACACTGGTTATAGATAAAAATGAATGTTGGTATGTGTGTATGAGGTTGAAAAACTCCAGCACCGTTGCACCATGAAATTTGGTTCACCTAAGTCTTTTATCACGGAGAAGCCTTTTATGTTATCCGTTTTCCTCTAACTTGCCACCGGGTGGCGCAGCGGAAGGTCGAATTCTATTCCGTTTAGCCGTTACTAGCGTATATGCGAATATCGTCCAACCGATTTCGATGAAATTTGGTACACGCGGATATTAGAACACGGAGAATATTTTTCAGAATCCATTTTGCTGTAACTTGCCGCTAAATGGCGCTGCAACGCATCAACTTCTATACCGTTCGACTGATCGGCATAAAATTTCTTATACTTACACATTTCAGCACGAAGAATATATTCTAACTGTGTTCCTTTTGATGTTACTCACCACTAGATGGCACTGCAATGCATTATTATTTTAACTCGCCACTAGATGACGCTGCAGCAGGCCAAATTCTTGACCATTCAAACGGTCGCTATGAAAATCAGTATACATAGCTATTTGAACAATGAGAATATTTTGGCGTTATCCATTTTGCTATAACTCGCCACTTGACGGCACTGTAGCAAATCATTACTTTAATTAACCACTAGATTGCGCTGCAGTGTATCACTTCTTGACTGTGCAACTGATCGCTATGAAAATAGGCATACATAGATATTTGAACACGGGGAAGAGTTTCGCGTTAGATGTCGCGTCAACGCATGAACTTCAGGGCTGTCCAGCCGATCGTCCTGAAATTTCGTATTCATCGATATCTGAATGCGAAGAATATTTTCCCCGTATCCGTTTTGCTAAAACTCGCCACTAGATTGCGCTACGCCGCATGGCCTTCTGCACCGTACAAACGATTGCCTTGAAATTCGGTATGCATGGTTATTAAACACAATATAATGCGATATCCATTTTGCTATATCTCTTTATTACAATAAATAGTAATCACCACAAATCGTAATATCAAAAAGTCCATTCATTCCCGTGCGAAGAACGGGTACTTCAGCTAGTAATAATATAAAAATACGAGGTTACTAACTTTGGCACATTAAACTGCTGTTATTAAAATGAAAAAGTACTCATTAGTACCCATATTTATCTTCAAATCCCTGAGACTTTTTATGATGAAAGGCTAAAATTTTGTACATCTCCTCATGAGAGCGTGGGGCACATTTTACTAAGAGAATTTTTTTAGTACGGGGGCTGTACACAAAATATAAAACTTGTAACTTTTTAAAAATTTATGAGATATTTTTTTCTCTCGCTGCAGTCTTTTATCCTACCTTACTTTAAAGATTTTTTTCAATTTACATTGCCCACCTATCTCTAATAGATAAAGAATTAAAGCATGTTACCACCTTTTCGGGATACCCTGTATTTTAATTTTAAAAAAAGTATTTAATATATTGAAGAGTTTTAAATGAACCTGCCATGCTTTAAACTATTTCAGATCAAGTTACGGAAATTAAAACAAAAGAAACTAAAAATGACCTATTGCTTGAAGGTTTAACTGATGAATATTTTCTTTCTACTGTTACTTAACTCCGTTTGTTTTCTGCGGAAGCATAATTACATTTTTAATGAATATGTAGGTGTAGCAACAAACAGTGCAAAAATTGCTCAGTAAAAAAATAAATAAATAAATAAATAAAAAAGAATGATTGCTACTCTCAGCAATCTGTTACGTTAATAACATGAATACCTATGTGGAACATGAGTGTTTTAGTTATTAAATGAGGTTGTGTTAAATGAAATTATTGCAGCGAACCCTTGGGAACAAGCTGAAATGCAGTAAAAGATTCGTCATCACACATTGTAATTACTTTCGGTGTAATTTATAGCAGCGAAAAATACCACAAACATTGTTCTTCCGTTGGTATGCGTAAACCGGCACACCTGCTGTATGCCAAAATGAACATTAAAGATGAGTGATTAAATATTTAATTTAAACGTTTAATCCTCCTCGAGTCTGTAACCACAATGAAGCAACTAGGGTTAAGATGCTTTTCCGCAATTCTCAATGTACTCGTTTCCACAACAGTGGCGCATCAAAAAAGGAATTTTTTTTTGGTGTGTGTGTGTTATTCTCACAATAAATACAAATTAAACAAAAAATAATTAGTGCTAATTCGATTATAATATAATCATCCTTTTTATTTTAATGACAAATTAAAAAAACGAATTTAGAAATAAAAAATAAAAATAAGGCTAATATGAACTAAAGCTTCCCAACGTGTCAGATTTTACGGAGTGTTTTAACCCCCCCCTCCCTTTTCGGTGCACCAATGCTCCCTGAATTAGACCAAAGTTTCTTAACCTTCTTTTGACTCGACTCAAAATCAATGTGATTTACCTCTCCCGATCCTTGGTACTATATTACAATTATAAGTGTTTCTTGATATTCCTTATTAACGAATGTTAGATTTTCGAAATCATCCAAACAAAGCTGCATAAAACGTACGTTATTGTAAGAAAGTTATTATAAAAGAGAAAATCTTGCTTGTAACTACAGTGGAACCTCCGTAAGTTGGACACCGGCGGTTCTCTTAAAAAGAGTCCAACTGTCAGAGGTGTCCAAGGTTATTTCCAATATTATGGACACTTTCCGTTTCCCAGAAAAGTGTCCAAAACTTGGAGGTTCCACTGTATTATAGATCACTTAGAAAAAAAATTACATGAATAAGAGAAAATTAAAATCTATTAACTTTAAAAAGTTAATTGCTTTTTTTCAGAGCGATCCTTGACCATGCATTACTTCAGATGAGACAGCTTTTCAAACGCAGGAAAATGTTTTTGAAAGGCAGCATCCCATATCATTTTCAGATTGTGATATTTCTATTTTTAGTGCAAAATCACGGCATTTTGTTCTTAAGATAAACCTTCTTCTTTAAAAAATGCGCTTGTTTACTGTACTTCGGCACTGTTACCAGTACTTCGGCACTGGTGGTGACCGAACGGGAAAATTAAAATTCTTCTTGATTTTACTGTTACCAGCATAATGTACGTAAGCAACTAGTTGAGCATAGTCATTCACTCTTGTACTTCCATCTGTGTCCTGACAAGTAGCTTTTATGGTGTTATTTTGCAAAGTTTTAAATTATTTTATGTGTCCGTAGCGGGTGGTAATCGTTAAATTAATTTAATTAGTGGCACGTTTCGGGTATATTTTGGATAATGTGAATCATATCCACATCTACTGTAGCTGATTTGGCCAAATCTACTCCAATATTAATTATGCTTACTTTTTTTCTCTTCCAGTTCAAAATGCTACATCAGGGCCTGATTATAACATTTTTATGCCCAGGGCACTTTTCAAATTGTGTGCCCCTATATACAGCACCGCCGTATATTTTGCTCAACTATACACATACTCAGTTTTTTGCCTCTATCTGTATGCAGTGCCCAGGATAAGGGCCCCAAACGGCCGTGCGATAATCAAAAAGCCTGTGCTACAAAAAGAACGCAGGACTAGCCCTTTTCATAGAGGTCCAGCATAGATGATTCGTCAAATGTTGTTCTTTTCTTTAAAAGAAACTTCGTTCTTTAGTTAGTAAAATGCAATGTTTTGTCTCGAAGTATCCTTCCTTTTAATTTATTTTCTATAAGAAACTTATCACTGAGTGCTTTATTACGTATGACGCATTGAGGTTTTATTGTTCCTCGATCAATTACAAATGTGATACCAAAATCTAGGAAATCGTCTCTATACTGGCTTTTGGCCATTACGCAAAACACATAATTTAATAAGTTTTAACATGAAAGAAATATCACAAAAGCACGTACGTAAAAATATAAGGAGCAATCTGCAGTGCAGGCAGAAATAGCATAATTTCAAGTATAAACCTTTGAATTTTTGAAATGGTCACGAGGGTGATTTAGTAATGTTTAGTGAAATCGCCATACTGTCTTATGTCTCCTGTGTATAGTGTTGCATTGTATTGTGGTAAACGAAACTTCTACAAGGGGTATCTGCCTAAAATGAAATGTCTTGGGCTGAGGGCTTTTTAAGAGGTTTTGGCGTGCATTGAAGTAAAATCTTGAGAGAAACGCCCAATAATCCTGACCTTTAGATCGACAGCCGCGCGGTAGGCAAGAATCCCGACCCTCATACTTCAGCTAGCCATACTGAAATAAGGTCCAGTTAAATATGTCCTCTGCTTTCTGAAACCAAGTTACATGACATTTGGTTAAATAAAATTATTTCTAAAGAATTTCAAACACTTCAAGATAATTTTTCTTATATTTGTGTGTGTGAAAAAATAAATAAAATGATAATACTAATCTGATGTGGACTTCCTGGCACGGCTATTAAATCAAAAATATTTTCGGGGACTTCATCTTAACTTATTTTGTTTGAAAGAGATAAAATACTGCAGTAATATACTACGGTTTAGCGATTTCTATCCAAATATTTTCGATATTGCCAAGCTGGGTTCAATTTGAAAGATTTGTTTTTGAAACTTATTTTGGCAATATTTCGCCAAAAGCCGACAAGCTTGAGATAGTTTGCGGCAGTTTGGGGCTAGCCAAAGCAGTAATTGAACACAGACTTCTAATGAATTGAATGTATTTAAAGTCGTTTGGGTGATCCTGTAAAAAAATTTAAACAAAATACCCAGTGGATTGCAATAAAAAAAAGGGATGCACAGTTAGATGTTACAATAGTTCTAAATATGAAATTTCAGCATTCTACGGTTAAAAATTTTAGCGTTATTCGTTATGCGAAATACGAAATTATTTTTGGCTCCCAATTTGGCGATATTTCGGCAAAACTTGCCAAGGTCGATGACAAATGGCGAGATCTTGGGCGTGGGCCAAACAATGACTGACTACAGACATAATATTGAAGATGTCCGTAGACATTAATGTATTGAAATTCTTTTGGGTGGTCCTGCAAATAAACTCTCTAGTAGATTGGAACTAAAAATCGAGATGCACAACTAGATCTCGCATCAATTTTATATATGAAATTTGAACATTCTACGAATTATAGTTTTTGAGACATGAGAGTTAAATACATACACACGTACACCAAAAGTCGCCAATAAAGCTGGGCGAATTTTCGGCGTAATTTTTGAGGTAGGCACGTGACCGTGGTCGGGCCATTACTCAACTGCATGGTAGGATGGTATTGTGCTTGAAATGGATGAATGTCCCTAAAACTGCCATTGACCGTAATGTATTGGAATTCTTTTGAGTATTTGTAGCAGAACTATAAATGATGCAGACACAGTTTTCAATGGAGAGATTAATTTTGTAACCCTTAACAGTATACGCCACTTCTGACTCGTTTGAAACAGCCTAATACCTCTAAACTACGCTTTAATGAATTTCTGCCCATAGAACTTTCGTATTGTATTTCGAATATTTTGGGTGGCCCTGTATTTAAACTATCCAGTCGATTCAGATCAAAAGGGGAGGTGCACAACTAGATGTTACAATAATCCTAACTATAAAGTTTCAACATTTTAGACCAATAGTTTTTGAGATATGCGAGTTACATAACGCATAGACGTACAGACGTCACGGAAAATAGACTCGCAAAGTCGCAAAATAGACTCGCGGTCGGTCAATATGAGTTATACATGCATTTATATGAACGTGCATGCACGAGTACATGAGATGCATCGAAAAAAATTCTTAAAAGTAAATTTAGACGTTGTCAAAATCGGTTTTTCTCGTCGATATCTGGCTCCCGAAATTTTTTGCATTACTTCCTTATACTCCGTACAAGGAAGTATAATAATAATAATACAGTATTTTAAAAAGTTAAAAAAAAAGTCCGAAATTTCTTTAGATTAACTGCGCACTACTTACGCGCTTTCCATTTATTTCATTATGTTGGAAAGTGCATCATAATTCATATGTGAGTCCTATTTGTCTTTTTTGCTTCATCATGTAGGAAAGCGCATTATAATTCAAGAGTAGACTTATTTGTTTTCCTGTTAAATTTTAAAAAGTGATACAACTCCCAAATATTGGCATGAGATTAATAGCACCCCAGGGCTAAAAAAGAAATAAATAAAAAGAATTTTTAAGATAAAAAAATTTTAAATAAAAGAATTATTCCAAATATATCTGGTCATAAAACACTTTTCAACATCGTCTTACAGAATAGATGGTCTGTTAGAGAAGTTTGAAACTCTTATTTCTTCCTCTTGTGTTTGATTTTAAATCTTTGCAGCAATGCTCTGTGCAGTCCTTTGAAAACAATAAAAATTCGGATATTTATTTTTTTTACAGAAGCCTTCAAATTCAGTGGATTAGGACTCAGGTTATCTAAACGGCATTATGACTGAATCAATTTTGGTTTACTGCAGTGGCGTAGCCAAACATTTCTCATGGGGGTTACGACTATTGCATTGCAACTCACATATATGTATACGTGTGTGTGATAAGGAAGTGAAGAATATACATTTTGTAGCGCAAAATATTCCTCATGGGGGGGGGGTGTGACCCCCTATCCTCCCCCTTGGCTACGCCAATAGTTTACTGAAATCCCTGCAGAATTTTTCGGATAATCGAGAACCATCAATTTCTGAATTCCTGTAGCAAAGAAGATATTGTGGCAAGCATCTTTTATAAAAATGACAACAATTTTTTTAAAGGGGGAAAAAAGTATAATTTTTTAAAATAAAAAACTTCAGCAGTTAAAGTACATATACTTATTTATCGTATTTACTACTTTTTACAAAAATATTACTGTTTTCTTTTTGAATTTAGAGCACAAAATCTGATGGCGGCAAAAGAATATGAACGAAAGCACTCACCGCACTAGAAAGAATTTTCTATGCCAAACTGCTACTTTATATAATATAGGGCGTATCTCTATTCTAAAAAAAAGTAAAGGCCGCTGTCGCCGCCGCTGTCAAAGCTTGTCAGATTATCTCCTCCTAAACCGTGGGGATTTGAGTTTCGACTAAGGTGCCTACAGATTCGAAAAATTCCGAGGAACCTGCTAAGCTGATTTAAATTTCGAAACTCGAATCATTTTAGAAGATATTAATAAAAAACTGAAAAAATAAACCGAATGGTTGCCAGATTTGACATAAAATCATTCATTCCTTTGCAACAAAGCGTTTCCAAGTATCTAGAATCGCGTGAAATTTACAAACATGAGTTTGAATTACGCCTATTTTACGCTAAAATAAAAACTATATGAAAAAAGTAACTCAAAATGTGTTACACAAAGTTGACAATTTTCAAATAGTAAGTTCGCTTAGACAACAGGAGTTTAGAATTAGCGATTATTCATTTTTCCAAAACAGAATAACTAATATCTTGAAAATCAAAAATAATTAAAATGCAGATTATTTTAAAGCCGGTTCTCGTCCAGCTGGATTATTTGCTACCAGTAGAAATATTTGGCGGCGTTAACTATGCCATTATAGCAGTTATAGTACACTTTGGATATTTGCTAGCGCGTCGAGATGGTATAATTCGTGGTGTTAAGTACGCCAATCTGCAAACGATTATGTAAATGAAAATATGGATAACGGTTTTCCGGTAACCTTAAATGAACAGTAAATATAGGTTGTAAGCATGTGTAAATCGCCAAATAATGAAAAGTCGCCATGGGTGGCAGGCTATTCTGTCTGTTCCGTAGCTTTTATTAACTTTACATGTACGCAAGTCGCCAAATAATGAAAAATCGCCATGGGTGGCAAATTCGCAAGGTGTTTCCAATAGGTTTTACATTATTAAAAACACAGCTGAAACAGATGTTCTGATTTTATTACGCTTTAGCTCCTAATTAATATAACTTTTGAATGGCAACATTAAATATCATTGTGTTTCTGAGGAGTGCAAATAATTTTTCCAGCGATTATAAGCGAAGTCCGCACTCCAGGTGGAGTATAGCTCAGGACCCGTACAACACGGATTCCCATAACAAAATATCTTCCGTGTTATGAGGGGTAGGGGGTCTACTGTAGTGTGAAGTTTAAATTTTTATGTACCAATGAAGATACAAGAACCAAGCAATGTGTAGCTTAGCTCAGTAACATTCTATCTGATCCAATCTTCGGGTTTTGTCTATTGAAATTATGTCTTTTTTACGAATAAGCCTGATTAGGGGCCGAATCTCTCATACGAAAAGCGAGCGTAGCGAGTCTGGGGGCCTTGGCCCCTAGTAGAGAAGAAAATTGAAGGCCCCTTGGCCCCTAGTTACAGGATAAAAAAAGTCCCTGTATAAGAGGAATTCGCAGCAGCTGAGTATTATATTAGCCAAGGCCCATTCAATAATGTAATTCAGAAAAAAAATCACCAGAATGCAAGGCTGAAAAGTCAGTTCTAGGATAGGATGATTATTGAAATGAATGTTAGTTAATAGGTAGGCTAGACAAGAATTGGATTGACAGACTATAATTTTCTCTTAAGAAATTGGGGTCTGTGATCGCGAACTTCAGATTTATATGATATTAGCATTTTTGTTTCATGACATATCTAGAACGATTGCAATATGTTACAGGATAATTATACGACAAATTCTCCCAATAAATAATAAGGAAAGCGCGGCTTTTCTTGAATATAGTTACTGACGGCATACCTGTTAGATCGCCATGATACGATAGATAATGCTCACAAGATAAGTAAAACGTTACAGTTCTCACTAAGAAATAAATTACATGAATAATAATTTGAATTTCTAATTTGGGCAAAGATTATACGGTTTGATTTTAAAATCGAGAAAAAAATTTCAATGTACACCGGCGCACACGATTTTAATAATCTTACTCTAAAAAATGCATTTTAAACTGAAATCAGCTTTCTTAGAAATTCGCATTTCTGATGCCCGAAGCTTATTTTAGTGAATACGGATGAAAGCGATAAAATGAATCCTGTAATGGTCCTGTTAAAACAATAAAACAATATTTTTTAAATCATTTGTTAACGACAGCCGCCTGTTCGTGATTAACTACATATCTTTCACGATTACACTTTGCTTTCCAAAAAACTTCCAATTATGTCAGTTTTCCCCTAGCCTAACCCAGACGAAATTTGCAGAAACTCATCATAATGGACATAGCTAGAACACTCGAATAGAGTCGAGTTCCGATAATCCAAGTTGGTCGGGACCGACACCAACTCGGATTACGCAGACTAAATAACGCAATCGAAGAGAAAATTTCAGTTTTATGTTTGTACGTATACGGAGAGCGATCAAACACCGAACAAATTACGTGCTAGGGCACATCGGAAATTTCTCGGATTGTGACTCATGAGAAAAGAAGGCTCGATTTATCCGCTACCGAGAGCTTTTCGGTAATACGGTGGTAGAGCCCCTGTTGTGATGATTCCGGTACTATCGGGTAACAGAGACACACCAATCACACAATACACTGCTTCCTCCCCTATTTCTACAATTTCTTAAACGAGGGCATTGTGCCATTGTGCTCCAACCCCTCGAAAATTCTGAAGACATCCATCAAGGAAGGGTGTATTTTTTGACAGGCAGGCAATCTCAAGCTTGCCGAGGAAAGGGGGGCCTTTTGATGGAGTGTTCAGCGTTTCCATCCCAATCCGAAGTTTCCATCCCAGTCGGGAAAAAACAACAACAACAACAACATTATTTCCGACATCAAAACAATTACGATATACGATAGGATCGTAATAACACACATCGGATGTTTCTCGGATTGTGACGTCATGAAAAGAGAAGGCTTGGCTTTTCCCGCTACGGAAAACTTTCCGATAACATCGTGGTAGGGCCCCCGGTCCGCCTAAGAGATTTGCCCAAGTTTCGTTTGTGTACTCATAAGAGTTGAAGACTTTGGTTATTTTGCAATTCATCGTATCATCAAAACTGATCAAATTAATACGGGACTACTCTTAAAGTGGGAAGCCCAGTGGTGTAATGGTTAGCGCACTGCGCTGCCGTCCCAGAGTTCCGGGGTACAAATCTCGAGCTGATCAAGGTCGACTCAGCCTGGATCGTAATAACACACATCGGATGTTTCTAGGATTGTGACGTCATGAAAAGAGAAGGCTTGGCTTTTCCCACTACGGAAAACTTTCCGATAACATCGTGGTAGGGCCCCCGGTCCGCCTAAGAGATTTGCCCAAGTTTCGTTTGTGTACTCATAAGAGTTGAAGACTTTGGTTATTTTGTAATTCATCGTATCATCAAAACTGATCAAATTAATACGGGACTACTCTTAAAGTGTGAAGCCCAGTGGTGTAATGGTTAGCGCACTGCGCTGCCGTCCCAGAGTTCCGGGGTACGAATCTCGAGCTGATCAAGGTCGACTCAGCCTTTCATCCTTTGAGTGGGTCGATAAAATGATAACCAAACTTGCTTGAGGTCAAACATTCGGGGCTTCGCGTCAGGCTGACCACCTACCTGGCCAAGGCATATGAATCCGCACTCCCAGAGCCCCTGGTCGCGAAGGCGCGGTTCCTTGGCTCCGCAGAAGGGCTGTTGCGCCATAGTTTGACTTGACTTCTAAAGTATCCCCTTCCCATTTTAAAAAAACATCTTAGAAATCGATCCTTGTGGTTAAAAATTATCGCTGAACGTACATTAAAAAAAAAAAAAAAGAAGAATGCAGCGGATTGAAAACACCCCCTTCCCTCTTTTTTTCAAGTCTCTTACAAAGACACCAGTTTGAGAAAATGCTCGAATCAAGGTGATGCAACAAGATAAACAAGTGAAAGTGTGAATTGAATTTTCTCCGGCATGTTCGATCGCTTACATATAAAATAATTACTCGCCGCAAGTCACACAAGTCTATTTCGCAACGGACGTGAATTCCCAAAACATTTAAAACACAAACATTTATAGAACAGGCTCTCGAGGGGGAAAAAAATTTGCACCACAATCAAGTGGAGCATGATTATCCAACAGGTGTTGAGACATGTGACTGCTACATAGTTATGTACCGCAACGCACTATATTAATACGACGCATGTCATAAGCACGTTCCGGCGAATGATCATAAACCATGTAAAAGAATAAAATGAATGGACAAACATTTCGAGGTCAGTTTGCGGCTTTACTCTCATAAATCACACTGTTTGGCGCATCTTGCGTATGTTCAATTTTATTTTTTGTCGAAATGACACGGGGACAAATCTGAGAACTTTTGTTTACCCTCGTGGCAAGGACGAAATGCTCATTCGATGTCACCAGCTGTTTTGAGAAATGACACAGCACGAATCGAAAGTATACGGACTACATCGACTTACCCTGATCTGTTGCAGAAAAAACACTCAAAGATACTGGTGTTTAAACGTTAAAATAAATAAAAACTTTGTGAAAAAACACAAAATGATACTTATAACAAGATGCGATCGTTTCGACTGAAAATTAACTCTCATCTGTTATTTGAATGGGAGTTTCCTTTTAATAGTGAAAAACAATTTACAAATTAATAAATCGTGTTCAAGTTCCCTAAACATATTCTGGCCAATTTAATTAATTTTTTGTAACGATTTCTATCTCGTTTTTTACTTCCTTGTACGTAATATAAGGAAGTAATGTGATCCCGAAAAATTTTGGGGGCCAAATTTCGACAAAAAAACCGATTTTGACTACCTCTAAATTGAATTTTAAAAATTTGTTCGATGCACCTCATCGTAGGCTAGCATGCACGATCATATTAACGCGTCTGCAACTCATTTTGACCAGCGGCGAGTTTATTGTGGTCAGTTTTTCCATGCCGTCTGTACGTACGTACGTATGTATGTAACTCGCATATCTCAAAAACTATGGGTCGTAGAATGTTGAGATTTGATATTTAGGATTGTTCTATGATCTAGTTGTGCACCTCCCCTTTTGGTCGCAATCGAATGAATAGTTTATGTACAGGACCGCCCAAAAGATTCGAAATACATTACGCTCTATGGGCCGAAAATCATTAAACTCACATATCTCAAAAACTATTAGGCGTAGAATGTCGAAACTTCATATTTTGGATAGTTGTAACATCTAGTTGTGCACCTCCCCTTTTGGTTCCATTCGATTGGATAGTTTATCTACAGGACCGCCCAAAACATTCGAAATACATTACGCTCAATGGGCCGAAATTCATTAAACTCGCATATCTCAAAAACTATTAGGCGTAGAATGTTGAAACTTTATATTTAGGATTGTTGTAACATCTAGTTGTGCACCTCCCCTTTCGGTTCCATTCGACTGGATAGTTTATCTACAGAACCGCCTAAAAGATTCGAAATACATTTCGCTCTATGGGCCGAAATTCATCAAAGCGTTTTTTAGAGGTATTGGGCTATTTCAAACGACTCAGAAGTGATATATGCTGTAAAGAGTTAGAAAATGAATTTCTCCATTAAAAAAAGTGTCTTTAACATTTACAGTTCTGCTACAGGAACACTCAAAAGATTTCCAATACATTACGGTCAATGGCAATTTTAGGAGATTCATCCATTTCAAGCACAATACCGTCCTACCACATAAGTTAGGTAATGGTCCGACCACGGTCACGTGCCTCCCTCAAGTACTATGCCAAAAGTCGCCAAGCTTGGCGACTTTTTGTGTACGTGTGTGCATATTTAACTCTCAAATCTCAAAAACTATTATGAAATTTCATATATAAGATTGTTGTAACATCTAGTTGTGCATCTCGATTTTTGGTTAAAATCTACTGGAGAGTTTATTTACAGGACCACCGAAAAGAATTTCAGTACTTTAATGTCTATGGACATCTTCAATATAATACAATTGTAGACAGTCATTGTTTGGTACATGCCCAAAATCTCGCCGTCTGTCCTCGACCTTGGCGAGTTTTGCCGAAATGTCGCCAAATTTGGCGATAGTCAGTCATTTGGTCCATGCCCAAAGTATCGCCATTTGTCATCGTTCTTGGCGAGTTTTGGCGAAATATCGCCAAATTTGGCGATAATCTGTCATTGTTGGTCCATGCTTAATATCTCGCCAAATGTCGTCGACATTGACGAGTTTCGCCGAAATATCGCCAAATTTGGCGCCAAAAATTATTTCGTATTTTGTATAACTCTAAAACTTTAACCCGTAGAATTTTGAACTTTTGTATTTAGAACTATATTATAATATCTAACGGTTTTCAATATCTTTTTTGACAGCAATCGACTGGGAATTTATTTACAGGGTGAGCCAAATGACTTTAAATACATTAAGGTGTATGGATGCATTCAATTCATTGAAAGTCTGTGGTCAATGACTACTTGTAATGCGAGATTTTGGCTATCCCCAAAATCTCGCAAACTATCTCAAGTTTGTCGGCTTTTGGTGAAATATCGCCAAATAAAGTGTCAGAAAGAAATCTTTCAAATTGAACTCAGCTTGGCGATATCGAAATGTTTGGCTAGAAATCGCTATATCTTACTATTATTGATATTTTATATCTTTCAAACAAATAAGTTTAGAGGAAGTGCGTAAAAAACATTTTTGATTTAATAGACGTGCAAGGAAGTCATGTGTTGGACACATCAGATTTTTATTTTAAAAATTTTCGTACCAATAGATTTTGTATTTGTTGTTACTAATGAATGCCCTTTGGTAACCGCGCAGCGATGCCAGATCCTTCATATAGGACGGCAATGGACGAAAGGGAGCTGCTTCCATTGCCTCGATGGAAGGAGGACCGACTTAGCTCGAGGGTCTCCTAATTTTGAACCCATTCCAGATGAGAGTCTAGCGCCTGAAATCGGCACCTCTAGAGGTATCATTTGAACATGAGGACATTGGAGCCATGGAATATTTTACTTGCACCAGCTCCCATTGACGTTAACGGTCCAACAGCATCCCAGCCGAGAGAGGAGTTAGTTCATCCTCCCAAGCACTGGCCAAGCCGGATGCTGCTTCACTTGCCGTGTTCATACGAGAACGGAGTTTAGTGACTGAGCCACTGCGAGACCAATCGATTTTAGAAAACATAAATAAAGAGAAAATGATTTATTTCGAAGTATAATTTAATAAAAATACCGATGAGAGTAAGTTATTTGTGCGAAACCACCTGTTTTTACCCAGAAACTTAATACTCATAGAAGGGCTAAGCAAAGTGACGAGCAACCAATTTGTTTTTTTCTTTACCACCGATTATCTGATTCAAACAGTGTCAGTAGCGCACGCAGCCTTCTTTTACGGGGTGGTGGGTTTATAGACGTAATCCTTATGTTAAAAAGCGTGATCTTCATGTCAAAAATTCAAAAATTATGAACGCAAGTTAAAAACTTTTCATCAAATTGTAATGTTGTCTTCTCGCATTAATGTGCGTTGCTGGGAAGAAAGTTGTATAGGCATTACTGCAAGTGAAATGAGTTTGTGATCCCTTGACCTTGGCGACAAAAAGAAAGTTCTCCAAACCAGTGGAATTTTGGCTGTATCTCAGTTAGGAAAGAAATTTCTTGAAAAATCTAGGTATATTATTTCACGTCCTGTGTGACATCACATCCGGATTGCAATTTTATAAATAAGGAGCCACTCACACGTCGAGTTAGGGAGTGATAGACTGCGGATACTGAGAGCAAAGCGATACGATTGACATTGCGATTTAAATAGTGTTATCGTTGTGTTAGTTAATGGTTTGCGGATGGCCCGTGTTCTAAAATCTGTATTTCTGTCAGATATTAGTGTTTCGATTCGTCGAATAAAGTGATATATTCGATTTTCGGGCTTGTTGGACTTTTTCAACACACATCCACTACCAGATTTTTATAACAATATGTTCACCCAGCGTTTTCACTTCTTCCATGAGCCCAAGCTGCCTCGAAATCAACTGTATTGTGTATTAAGCAAAGCTACTCGAGGACTATCTGCTAAGAAGGGGTGTATTGGCAGGGGGACTTCTTAAGGTATTATAACGTGTTCTTACATTACATCTAGAGAAATCGCCCAAAATTCCAGACCGTTAGATCGATATCCGCGCGATAGGCCCGAACAGGGACCTATATACTTCAGCCATCTACCATGTTCAGAACCCCGAAATCAAAGACAAGAATGAGTTATCCAGCTCAAGCCGGTCAAGTTCGACTGAGCCCATCTCATCTTTACGCAGTACCAGATTTAAATGCCAGACCTTTAAAATAAATGTCGTATAGTTTAACTTATTGATTCTATCATGACATTGATAGGCTCACTTGTTTGTTACTTTACGAGCCTCTTTTACGATTAGCATTGAAACATTATCATAATGAAGGCTTTTTTTTATTACATTAATAGACAAAAAAAAAAAAAAAAAAAAAAACTATCATTACATTCTGCAGTAACTTGTTTCCAATAGGTTTGTCCGTGACACACTGGGCAATAAAGTTTATTTTACGATTTCATCTTGTAATCATGGTTTACTCGATCTAAAATCCTTGCTATCATTATCTTATGCGTGATCCGCAGCTAGAAGATTTTGTAATAAATATAGCTTGTATTGGTTAACTTTTACAGTAGTTTTTTTAATTTTTGAAGCTTATTACTTGAAAATTTTAACTTAAATAATTCACGAAAGTATAGCTCCCATTAACCTATTACGACCCAGCGGCTTTTATTTTATTTTTTATTTATTTATTTTTAATAGGGCGCTCAAGTTTTACCATTGCTTTTGTGGGTCGGTAAATACACGAGCATTAATTTATTTTCCTATTTTAATACTGCGAATAATAAACTTGATCTCCACAAAATGTTTAGCTGCAGCAAAATAAAATGTGAATTTTTCTTTCTTTTATATATATTTTTAGTAAAAGAAATACATTCTTCATACCCAGCTAATTCAGAAAATTTATTTATCGCTGCAAGCATCATAACTTCGGAGAATGCGATTAAAATGGCTGAGTGCTAATGGGTTAAATAAAATTTTAAAATCCGAACCTGAAAGATATTTTGAAATCTAATATTCACACAAATGAGCTATTTAAACGCATGCTTTTAATATAACGCTTTGATAATTTTTCTTTAAACAAATCCTAGTACTCATTAAAACGCAGTAAAAATTAGCATTGGAAGACATTCTGAGTACAAATATGGAAAAAAAAAAAATAAAAAAAAGAAAAATTGTTCCTGTTTGCAATCCCGATCCCGAGGGAAGCCTATATCATGAAAACAATTTTCATGTTTATGTAAGGTATTGTATTAATTATCAAATAAGATAAAGTATTAAATTTGATGGTGTTTACAATTTTACTTTTTCCTACTTTTCTCTATTAAAATTAATTTTTATTTGAATGAAATGCCAATCCCATGGTATTAACAAATCTCAATCCCGAATTCCCACAAAACGAAAAACAGTGCGGAATTATATTCCCTAGGTATTGGAAGACGTACATCTTCTGCATCTAATTCTATACATGGAAAAAAAAAGAAACTTTTTGAGGGGGGGGGGGGATAGTAGTGGACGCAACAATAGACGCAATCGCGCGAAACGAAAAAAGTGAGGAATTGCATTCCGTATTCCTGTTGAACTGCCAGAATTTTTAGTTTCTAGTAAATATGTAGAATCGTTCGAAATATATTTGGCATAGAGAAGGAAAACATTTACAGAAGAAAAAAAGTACCTTTCCTTTGTCAGCAGGTCAATTAAAACAACCCCCCCCCCTGAATATGGAAGGGGGTTGTTGTACGTATAACAAAATAACAGACAGTAAGAACGCCTTGCGGCTACCTTGCACGATCATTCCTGGATTAACCAATAGCACTTGTTTATTGGTTAATATCGGTTACTGATATAACATTGGCGTTATTATATATTTTCCTAAAAATATTAAAATTAATTAATGTAACTAGACCTATAACTGATAGTTCATTCATCTATTAATAACAAACTGAACAAAGCAAGAAATCTACATAAGGAATTAGTTCATAGTAAAAATGATAAACGATACTCCAATAACACATGTACCGTTGATTGTTTTTAAAATCCGTAGTCCATTACGAATTTAAGCACACGGAAGAAATGCTTTGTTGAAGAGAAATGATTTTGCCTCGCTATTTTAACCGAATGATTTTGTAAGATTAACAAAATTTTTCATTTAATCATCAAAAATTTCGTTGGATCGACTAAGTGTCTTCGAAAATTTTGTTGATTCAAGAAAACTTTGGTTGACCCCATTTTAAAATGAATAAGTTTGTTGAATCAAGAAAATATCAGTGAAAATGATGTTGCTTGAATAACATTTTTTGCTTAAAATAGAGCCAACCAAATCCTCTAGAATTTAACATCACATTTCCCCCCCCGGTGCAGCGAAATGAACAGTTAAATGCTCAACATATGCAATTCACGGGCAATCGCCCAGCTTTAACCCTTTCATGGGCAAGTAAGTTTATGTACAGAGAGTCTAAAGTACTTGGAAATTTTCGGGCCCATTATTTAGGATTAATTCATCTATTTTCCGCTACTTAATATCCTAAAAGGAAACAAGTGTTACTCAATATACATAGTTTTGTAGGATTTACATTTAAGTTAAATTTTGCAGGAGAACGAATTCATTATTCACGAAATAAAAATCGGATAACTAAATGCTGCTTGTGCAGGGAATAACTAAAAGGGATGATTCTTGTACCCATTTCTAATATAAAGTTGCGATCTTCCTTTAAAAATACGCATCGAAAGAAAGTTTATAAGCAAAAGGTAATTTAGAAGCTATGTATACTGTAAAATTATTTACCCATTATTGCTGAACAAAAATTAGAAAACTAACTTGCGATTATTAATTTCTGTAGTCAACAGACCTTAACTAATGAACATATCTACGATCGCCCACGAAAGGATTAAATCAGTCCCAAGTGATGATTTATCAGTGGAAGGAAAAGTTAAAAGAAAACTGACCTGAGGCTACGAGTGCGGCCAACAGCAGAAGAGGAAACAGCGGGATCATCCTTTCCAGCATCTTGGCTAGAGAAGAGCTCGGTGATTGAATGGGATGCGGAGGCAAAGAAAGCCAAAAAAGATGCCTCTTCCTCCTGAAGGATGTTAGAGAGACGCACACGACCTCTGCAACCGGTTTGTGTGCCGAGAAGGTGAAATCCGCAACCAGAACAAGAAGAGAGAAAGTCAAAGCTAAATGAGCCGTATATATTAATTTCAGTCTTGTAAGTGGACGAGGAAGACTAAATCCTTTTAATCCTGCGGCATTGGATATTTAAATAAATATTTTTTAAAAAATGCTCAGAAGAAAATATCCGTTTGCAAGAATGATGGGAAAAGATTGAAACTGGAATTCTTGAGCGTATAACTTCCAGAACAAATTCAATAGAAAACGCCCGGAAAAAATTTGCTCAAAATATCCGGACTTCTGCTTGTGACTGCCAGTTGCCTACTGCATTCCTGGTAAATAGAAAAATTACCCAAAATCTAATAAATTTACGGATTTTTATTTCTAAATTTAGAAAAAAGAATACGGGATATTTGTTATGGAAAACGGAAGATAGGAGTGACCTAAATTCGAGAGTTCCCCAGAAAAATCTAGTACAGTTAGCTGGTATGCCATGGATTTACGAATACTCAGACCGAGTATTCAATGCTCTTAATCGTGTGCCTTTTCATATACTAAAATGGTGCCCTCTTTCTGCCAAAATAATAAATAAATTCAAGAGAAAATACTTCTTGAAGAAAATCCTATTATTACCTTCAAATTCTCACCTCATGTTTCTGTACAAAGGAATTTTCTACAGCAAATATGCCTTTTTATAACAATATCTGTGTTTTTAATTACTTAAACTAGTTATTCACGAAAACAACTCTGCTGACATCTTTATCTCATGCCGAGTCTGCCTTCTGTTTGAAGGGGCCTGGGTGCGAACATTTTTTGCGAACCCTAAAATCATAAGCGATAAAAATTCATGAATGAGTAGACGTACATTTATAAAGTTAATGATGAAGTAATCTCACTGATAACATTCTAGAGGTCTGATAGCCCCATGTTTGAATAAAAATTACACCAAACACGCAGGTTAAATCTGTTGGTCCACTATTCTGGACTAGCAGGTAAGACATTGGTTGGGTTACTGTAGGAAACGGTAAAGTGACAAATAGTCCCGTATTGCACAGGACAGTCCTATATTTTGAGGTTTTGTCCCGTATTTAAAATCCACCCCGTACTTTCATCCGTGATCACCATCAGAAAATAGCTGTTCTTTACTAAAAATCATGATTTTTGGGGCCACCCAATTGATTTTTACTAGTTGTCTGCCAGTGGTCGAAATTCGACCATAAAGCGTTACATTTTCTTATTTCAGCATGAATAAAGTTCTTCTGTCAAAGAGGGTCTCAAGATTCCATATACAGTGGAACCTACTAAAGTGACCACCTTGGCTAAGAGACCATTTGTCTATAGTGACCACTTTAGTACAGTTTCACTTTACAACCATCTCACTTTTCTGTGAAGACGGTGTTTTTGCAAAGACTCAATCATATTTTGCTAAATGGAAAGGCAGCTCCAGGGTGTTGGTCATAAGGGGTCATCTCCCTCTAACGATTTTGGATTTCGCAAGTTCAGTTTGCATTTTGAACAATTTAGGTTAATCTAAAAAGTGGCCCACTCAGAAAATTCAACCTAGAGTCGTCCTCGGCTAAAAGCCCATTATGTTCGGAGCTATAAAACCTTAAACCGTCGAATGATTGAACTCTATTTGCTGAGGCGTACCACTTACCATATATAAAAACTTGCTGACTCAATAAATTTGCACTTTTTTCGAATGATTGTCCTTGAAATTTATTTACTGTCATCCAAATGTAGGTACATTTAGAAATTGAGTTTTTGTAGGAATATGGTAAAATAGTACCAGAATATTTTGTAAATATAATGAAAATTCTTTTATTGCCTGCGGTTACAGTTCAAACTTCGCAATCATTAGCATTATGTTATATAAACTTGATGCGCATTCTTGTTCCATTGACTAATGCTTCCTTTTATTACTGTTTCTGATTAGTATAATGATGCAATTAACGCTCAATACTAAATTATGAGGTGGCAAACTATGGTGTTTTTCGGTTAGCCAGGCGCAAATCCCTCCAACTGTTTTTTCTGGGAAACGTTTAAAGACTTCTTCTGAAACACTGTCGTTCCCCAAAACAAATCCGGAAATTTTAATCCGTATATAGAGTAGTATTTATGTACAGAATTCAATATATACAAAAATATTAATGTACTAAAAAGAAATTTGCATGCTTATTGGTTACATAATGTGGAATTGGGAAAAACGTGTGGAGTTAAAATACAAAATTAAATTAAACTTCCAAAATATGGAAAGGGATAGACAACTATGTACGGGAAATCGCTTTAGGTTTGTAAGCATTTGGCGCATCACAATTATTTGAGCATTTTTTCACTTGCTCCCGGCTAAACGGAAAAAAAAAATCCAAACCACTCATAGTCAAAGAATTTAAAAACTCTACTAGATAGTTATTGATTTCACTGTCATCATAACAAATTATTTTATCGTAGCTATGGTGATATGTTCTCTATTCATCAGATATTCGATTAAGCCAGCATTAATAAAAGTTCAATCATCATATTTAGATTCTATTGTAGCTGACTTCAATGTTATCCGAAAGTATGTTTTGGGAAATACTTCAATACACTTCATTAATAATATTATTTTCATTCCCTCTTAATTGCTGAGGTATTTGTTCAATAATATTTTTGGAGAAAATTTGCTTTGGCATACTGCCTGGCGGGAGATTATGAAGAAATTATCGAATTGGCGCGTTTCTGAGTAGCGTCTCTTGCATAGCGACCTGCCCTGCTCGGTTCGTTTTCCCCTTGCAGGAAGGAATCTCTCTATTCTAAAAAAAAGTAAAGGCCGCTGGCGCTGTCAAAGCTTGTGGACCTATCTCCTCCTAAGCCGTAGGGATTTGAGTTTCGACTAAGGTGCCCACAGATTCGAAAAATTCCGAAGAACCTGCTAAGCTGATTTAAATTTCGAAAATCGAATTATTTTAGAAGATATTAATAAAAAACTGAAAAAATAAACCGAATGGTTGCCACATTTGGCATAAAATCATTCATTCCTTTGCAACAAAGCGTTTCCAAAGTCGCGTAAAATTCACAAACATGAGTTAGAATTACGCCTATTTTACTCCAAATTAAAAAGTATATGAAATAAATAACTCAAAGTGTGTTACACAAAGTTGAGAATTTTCAAATAGCAAGTTCGCTTAGACAACAGGAGTTTAGAATTAGCGACTATTCGTTTTTCCAAAACAGAATAACTAATTGTAACTGATTTTAAAAGCGCCATCTTGGCATTAGAAATGATCTGGCAAAATAGTATCTTTCCAAGCAGGGTGAATAAGCTTCGAGTTCCAGAATGATGGAACCCAGTATCTTGAAATAGAAAAATAATTAAAGTGCAGATTATTTTAAAGGCTGTTCGGTCCAGCTGGAGTATTTCCTACCAGTAGACATATTTGGTGGCGTTAACTATGCCTATTTGCTAGCGCGGCGAGATGATATAATTCGTGTTGCTAAATACGCCATCTGCAAAGGAACGGTTTTCCGGGAACCTTGCATGAGCAGTAAAATAATTAAAATGCAGATTATTTTAAAGCCGGTTCTCGTCCAGCTGGATTATTTGCTACCAGTAGAAATATTTTTCGGCGATAACTATGCCATTATAGCAGTTATAGTACACTTTGGATATTTGCTAGCGCGACGAGATAGTAATTCGTGGTGTTAAGTACGCCAATCTGCAAACGATTATGTAAATGAAAATATGGATAACGGTTTTCCGGTAAAATTAAATGAACAGTAAAAATTGGTTGTGAGAATGTGTAAATCGCCAAATAATGAAAAGCCGCCATTGGTGGCAGGCTATTCTATCTGTTCCGTAGCTTTTATTAACTTTACATGTACGCAAGTCACCAAATAATGAAAAATCGCCATTGGTGGCAAATTCGCAAGGTGTTTCCAATAGGTTTTACATTATTAAAAACACAGCTGAAACAGATGTTCTGATTTTATTACGCTTTAGCTCCTAATTAATATAACTTTTGAATGGCAACATTAAATATCATTGTGTTTCTGAGGAGTGCAAATAATTTTTCCAGCGATTATAAGCGAAGTCTGCACTCCAGGTGGAGTATAGCTCAGGACCCGTACAACACGGATTCCCATAACAAAATATCTTCCGTGTTATGAGGGGTAGGGGGGGTCTACTGTAGTGTGAAGTTTAAATTTTTATGTACCAATGAAGATGCAAGAACCAAGTAATGTGTAGCTTAGCTCAATAACATTCTATCTAACTTCGGGTTTTGTCTGTTGAAATTATGTCTTTTTTACGAATAAGCCTGACTAGGGGCCGAATGCCTCATACGAAAAGCGAGCGTAGCGAGTCTGGGGGCCTTGGCCCCTAGTAGTTAAATATTATTCTTTCCTCCAAGGTCTCCAAGGGGGGGATATATCCCGATATCCCCCCCCCTCTGCGAGAATGTCCCGTATTTGGACTTAACCCCTTCGGCCCTGACTTTTGAATGGAGCAGATAAAAAAAATCATTGAGTGGTAGACGTGCCGCCCTATATGTAAGTATCTTAAATATGAAATAGTATAACATTCAGCCAATTACCAAACTAATTAAGGAATGTTCTAATAATAGGACACGAGGCTAAAATGGAGCAAAATATTTCAGTTATTTTGGATGAAACCTCTTGGAACAATTTCTTTGTGCATGAAAATATTTCGCATTTCTCATAGATTTTGATTGCATGCATGTACTTAAAAAGATGCATTAACTTTTGGCTTCAAATGGCTTGACACGTCCATAATCTTCCCTACTGGAGATTTTCTGCCTTCTACAGAGCAAAAATGATAACATTCTGCTATTCTTGCAGGTATTATTAGTAGGACACTAGGTTTTGGTGTTAAAATTCTTGAAAATGAAGAATAAGAATATAGACTTTGAATAACTCTATATTACAGAGTAATGCAAAGATGTGTTCATATTCGGACATCAGGGCAGAAGGGGTTAAGAAACATGGTCACTTTAGAATTGGCCCTCCTTCAATGTGTGTGGTAGATCAAGGAAACTTTCAAGAAAGGGACGATAAGTATGATAAAGCAAATTATCAGAGATGGGTCACTGGATTTTTTTAAAACCTCGAATCCACATTTAACCCATAGAAAGTTCAATGCTGGGCTCAGCACAGGACCATTCTGAGAGGCATTACTGGTCAGTTGTATTGTGTGCATTATTAAGGCAAACCTACACGAAAGGTGTCTGCCTAGGATGGGGGGTGCCTTAGTGGGAGGACTTTCTAAGGGGTTCTAACGCATACTCGCATTACATCAGGAGAAAACCTACCAAAACTCTAGACCTTTAGATTGACAGCTGCTCGATAGTGCCTGAATCCAGGACCTTCACACTACGGCCATTGAGTGCCTTACTACTCTACCATTGAGTGCCTTATCCACTCGGTTGCAGGTCAAATTAGTAGTCTTCTTTGTTATGTCCTTCTAACGATGAGAGCGAACTATTGGGTTGGCAACTAAGTAATTGCGGATTTTTTTTAGAAAATCAAAGACAATTTTTTCATGGAACTAAATAACTTTATTCTGTAATGTATTGCCCATTTTGATCAATGTCCTTTTGCCATCTTTCAGGCAGCATCATAATCCCACGTTCATAAAATTTCTGGTTTTTATTAGCAAAAAACTGAATCAGGTACGATTTGACATTATCATCATTATTGAAATTTTTACAATTCAAGGAGTTTTGTAAAGATCGAAACAAAAAGTAATCAGATGGTGCAAGGTCAGGACTATATGGTGGATGTGGCAAAACATCCCAACCAAGCTCCAATAATTTTTGCTGAGTGACCAAAAATGTGTGTGGCCTTGCATTGTCATGATGGAATACAACACCTTTTCGATTTTTCAATTCGGGCCGCTTTTCTTCAACTGCATTGTTTAATTTCGTTAGTTGTTCAATGTAGACATCAGAATTGATCGTTCGGTTGGGTGGTAAGAGTTCAAAGTAGACAATTCCTTTGTAATCCCACCAATGATAACAAAACCTTCTTTTGATGAATATCAGCTTTTGATGTTGTTTGAGTTGGTTCACCTAGCCTGCTCCACGATCTTTTCATCTTTTTCGCTTGATATTGTTGTAAACAACCCAGTTTTCATCGCCAGTTATCAATCGTTTTAAAAATGGATCATTTTCATTACGTTTCTTTAGCAAATTGCAGCTGTTAATGTGTTGCGTTAAATGGGTTTCTTTCAGTTCGTGAGGAACCCATGTATCGAGTTTTTGAACATAGCCAAGTTGTTTTAAGTGATTTTCAATGCATGTATGTGATACATGAAGCTTCTCTGCAATCTCACGTGTTGTACTGTGACGATCCGAATCGATTATTGCTTTGATTAGGGCGTCATCAACTTCAACTGGACGACCAGAGCGTTTTTCATCTTTGAGTGAAAAATCACCAGAACGAAATTTGGCAAACCAATTTTGACACTGCCGTTCTTTTAAGGCTTCGTCACCATAAACAGCACATAACTTTTTATGAGCTTGCGATCCGTTTTTCCGTTTGCGGAAATAATAAAGCAAAATATGACGAAAACGTTCCTTTTGATTTTCCATTTTTCAACGAAGGCCAAGCGAAAACTACGCAACCGATCAAAGAACTTTTTTTACTGATTAACAGCTGAATTGCCAACTATCAAATAACAAAATGTGCTTTACATTTGTAAATCGTCTGCAAACCTAAAAATTCAACTGAAGCCATCTATGAGTGAAATCCGCAATTACTTAGTTGCCAACCCAATAGTTACACATATGTTTAGCAGTGAGTTGCGATCGCCCCTCCACTTAGATTCGCCGTTGAACTCCTTTGGAGGTAATAATGAAAGTTGGGCGAAATTAGAAGTCTATGTATGTGTGAGCTCAGGTGAACTGCCGAGAATTACATTAATAGCTTCAAAGCAGCCCAGTGAATCTAACATGTCTGTTAAATAGAATAAAACAACATTTAACAGTTCGCCATTAAATAAATATTGTTTTAAGGCGTCTTCTCACTTTGAAAATTAAAAAAAAATCGAATTTTTTTTTTTTTTTTTTTTGAAAGTACATATCATCAAAAATGTTATATCAAAATTTCATAAAGATCGGAGGAAATACCCAAAATAACAACGAGTGTTTCAACAGCTGTGTCTGGGCAATGGCACCGAAACACGTTTTTACGTGAAGAAAAACCGTGGAAATTGCTTGTCAAACAGCAGCATGCATTTATAACGAAGGGCTACAACCTGTTTTAAAAATTTTGGAGGTGATGGGTGTCAAACTTGGCCCTATCGCCGCTCAATACGCCGAGAAACGCGACAGTGATCGCGTACGCGTAGGGAACCGCCGCAAATCTAACGCTTCAAAAGAGACTATAGTCTGTTCGCCGAGTCGAGAGAACGAAACTAAATAATGGCACATGTAAACTGGCGAAGAGTAAGACCCTGGCATTTTGCCAAAGCGCCAAACACAGTATGAATTTCTGCTTTCTTCCATTTACGCTGTTAGGCGCATTTAACCTTTCTTAACTCCAAACTAGAGATTGGTGAAAAAATATGTAATTCTTTGGTAACCCGTTTGTTTACTTTCGTTCCCTCGTTTCCGCGAACAGACTATAGGTCGAGACGAAGGGAAGCTATTTTGGACGAGCACAACTTCTACGAAGAATCGGAAGGTCCATTGTATGGAGCAGGCATCGCTGATTAACCCGAGGTAAGGTTTTTTCATGATTTTTCTGCAACCAAAACTTTAAATGCGTTTATCTCAAAACAAGGTTTTTCAGTGCCTTGTTGATGAAATTTCGGAAACTATCCGGCCGATTGTCATGAAATTTGAATGACATATTCTTCATAGTTATGGCTATAGCGCATATCATCAGATTTTTGAAATTTTGATTTGAAGTATTTTTGTTTTACAAAACACTGCAAAAAAAAAAAAAAACGCGTTTTTTTTTTTTTTTTTTTTTTTTACTTTTTCGAAAAACGTGCGCCATTTTGTTATTTTCGCGAATATCAAAAATCTGATGATATGCGCTATAGCCACTGACATACTGAATCTAAAACTGTTTTATTTTTTTGTTTCAGATGACCTGTCTCGGAGATACCATCAACAAGCCACGAACATTACATTTCTACACGGGTTTTTCGATGCTACTGTTTTATTATAACAATTGTTCAAAAAAATTAAAAAATTTTTTTTTTCTTGTACTTGAAAGATGTGTTTATTATATAGGATCCATTTTATCCCATAATTGTTAGCAAAAATCCTCGAAAAATAATCGCGAAAATAGCCTATTTTCGAGGTGCCTAAAGTGAGAAGACGCCTTAACTGACCTGGTATTTAAACGCCACAAGGGCTACAATGAAAGGGGGGGTATACAGCCTTTCTTAAGAAATTAACGCATAGGGTAGGTGCGACAGATAATTTATTATAATCTTTTATTTCAAAACTCTTATCAAATGGTGCTATCTAGTACTAATTTAAACATATCTTTAATTTTTGTACATTTCTTTTTTTAAATCTCCAGTGACTTTAGGTATCAAAAGTTGAGATTTTAAACTCAGTGCTAAAAATATTCAGATTCTCAGTAGCTGGCTTAATGCTGAAATTAAAATTAGTTTGTTATCAACCTGTTTCTATTTAAAGCACATTTCTTTTTAAAAATTAATTTAAATTGAATTATACCAGATAATTACCTGAAGTACCTGTTTTAGACAGGTTAGTATGTAATGCAGATTTCAAAAAAGCCTAAATTTGCGCACAAATATCAGGAAAGTCCTTGACACATTTAAAAATTCATAGAAAAGCAACAAATTGTCGTATGAATATGCGGTTTGCACAATACTTCTCAGGTTCTTGAATTTTTTTTGACATTGTAAAAAAACATTACTTCCAATTTGTGTTTATAGGTAGCGCTGTACTGTCACAGTAAGAAAGACATAAGTAATGTGAAGTGTATAATCATTTTATTAAGAAGAAAGCAATACTCTCGTTACCAGAGTTCAAAGTGTGCACCTTTTGTTGTTCAAACCAATCGAAACGGTACTCAAGTTCATCTCATACACTTGTCATCCATGTCCATGTCTTGTACAGTTTCATCCGATCTTCGTGGCCAACCATTCTTTCAGTATCTAAAATGCTTCCAGTTTTTATAAACTTTTCATGCCAGGCCAAAATGCTTTTTGACTCTGAGGGTTTTTCTTAAACATGTTAGAAACTTTCTCTGAACTGTAGTTATGGATTCGATTTGAAATACCAACCTACACAGTGCGCTTTCTCAGTCACAGTTACCATAGCTAGAATGAATATTCCCTTCATCGTCAATGCTGTTTGAAACTCACGAAAAATCCCAATTGGCTATCATTGCTGAAAACTGGAGATGCAGCACCATCTATGAACACATTTTGGAAGCAATTCGTTTTAAGACGGAAAAATAAATTCTTGATTCTGTGAAGCATTATTGTGCAAACCACATACTCATACAATTTGTTGTTTTTCTGTGAATTTTTTAAATGTAGCAAGGACTTTTCGGACACCCTGTATATATATATATATATAGGGTGTCCGAAAAGTCCTTATATATATATATATATACAGGGATGAGTTTGAAAAAAAAACTGGAATTATATGCAAGGAAATAATTTGTACATGAGATACTTGCATGTAATATATGTGAAACAGTGGCGGCCCGTGGTCAAAAATGTTAGTGCAGCCGGAAACATGTGACCCCCCCCCCCCCAGGAATGGAAAATCTTTGTTACTGAATTCGAAAGCTGGCGAATTAAGCGTAAGCCCTCACCCGGATTAAAAAAAAAAAAAAAAAAAAAAAAATTACATAAAAATGTAAGAGATCCTATTTTACTTCCATAAAATGGACATAAATTTCAAACAGCCGCTCCTATTCTCAAAATTGTATTAATCTGTGTCTGATTCGAAGTTTCCTGAGAATTTTCTTTTGTAATGATAACTTGAGAAAAAAATAAATTAAGCGTATGGCATTGAAAAGAAAAAAAGAAAACTTACTTATTTTTTATAAGTCAAATCAATCCTTCTTCCTTTTAAACTTGCGAATCAGTCCGTGATGTCCTCATAAAAAGGCGTTGTTTAAATTCAGATACCATTAATTTTAAAAGCTCTTTAAAATTCCCCATGTTTAAAGAATTTTCTCGCTCGCCATGTCCTCTTAATGCCAGTTCTTGCTTACTTAAAAACAATACTGCTTTGATGGGTAATTGCATGCAGACCCAGAGAGAGGGAGGGGCAGCCAGGGCACTGCCCCGGGGCCCGTCAAATTAGAAGGGGCCCGTGAATTTTTCAGAAGTTCAAGAACGATTTCTCACATTTTCGGATTGCAGCAACAAAAAAGGAGAAGAAATTGCTGAATTAAAAATTTCTACCTTGAAAGCTAACGCAATTCCACTCAGTGACTGTAGGGCTCAGTCTTACGATAATGGTGCAAATATGTCTGGGAAATATAAAGGTGACCAAGGGAAAAAAATATATATATATATATTAGAACAGAATCCAAAAGCAATATTTTCACCTTGCGGATGCCATACGCTTAATTTATGTGGAAATGACACTGCTGAATACATACCAGAAGCAATACTTTTTTTGTTACAATACAAACCACCTATAATTTATTTAGCTCTAGTCCGAAGCGCTGGGAAATTTTATGCAAACATATCGACTGCGCAGTTCACACCATGTCAGATACCAGATGGTCAGACCGAATTCACAGTGTCAAACCGTTAGCAAATCACCTTCCTGGCATCAAGTTAGCACTGCAAGAATTGAAAGCTTTAAATTTAACTCCAAAAACTAAAAATGAAATTAATGGAGCTCTATGGTATATGTCATCTTTCGTGTGTGTGTTAATGTCAGCTGTGTGGTTCAAAATATTGCTTCGAATCGATATGTGCAATAAAGTCATCCAAGCCAGAAATACAACAATTGATGTCGAAGCTGAAAATATAGGAGCACTGCTCTTCGATCCGAAAACACTTGAAATGATTGAATTCACTCTGGTCTGAAGCTAAAACTGTAGCTTTAAATATGGAGATCGAGAAAACGTTTTCGCGTGAATATGATGAGAGACGCAAAAAACAAAAGATGCATCCCCTGGATAGTGAAGAAACTGATAAACAGTTAGATAATGAAGTAAAATATTTTTAATTTATGTATTTTATCCTTTGGTAGATAGTGTCTAACTGTACGATTCCATGCTGTCAAAAACTTGTCAAGTAAATTTGAAATATTATGGCAGTATTTAACAATACCTGAAAGCAGTTTGAAAGAAAAGGCATTATTTCTATCGGAACAGTACCAAGATGATCTGAATAGTGAAGATTTTCTTTCAGAAATAATTCACTTACCATCCATCCACAAAGCTAATTTTGGAATTAATCAATTAAAGCCTCTGGATTTATTGAACATACTAACAGAATATAAACTGAACGATCTATTTCCAAATGTTTGCATTGCCCTTAGGGTGTTTTTAACCATTCCAGAAACGGTACCTTCTGCTGAACGATCATTCAGCAAATTGGAACTCAAAAAATTTCTTAAGATCAACCATGTCTCAAGAACGACTTGTAGACTTAGCAAGACTAAGCATCGAATCTGACTTTACCAGAACTATTAATTTTGATGATGTTATACGAAATTCTGCAAGTATTAGGTTGTAACGAAAGTTTCCCGCCACCTCAGATATCTCAGCAAACAGTTTGCATTCGCCTGTTTCCTCCTATTTTGTCAAACGATTTTTGGCATTTGAAAATTATGTTTTTGGTCTCTTGCCCCCCATGTTACTTAGCCGAAGGCTTTGAAAAACTACCAAAACGTTGGTAGAAAATTATAGATGTGGGTGGTGATTACTATCCGCATTAAGGGTACTCCTTTCAGGTTCTTTTTCTAACTTTGGAATTTTTTGTTGACGGAAAACTTTCGTTACAACCTGATAAAAAGGCACAAAAAGCAGTTATTAAAATTAAAGAATAAATATGCTAATTCTACCATTTATACATACTTTTAACCTTCAAGCATGAATAAAAAATCGCTAAATATGAAGATTTCCTTACTCATTCTTTCCTTTTAGTATTCTATATAAAAATCACTAAAAGGAAAAAAAAATAATTTTCGAAACAGTGTTTAACTATAGCAAAGTATAATAAATAACACACTGTTGGTGATGGTGATTTGCAACACATGTTAGACAGCGAGGGTGGTAAGGCAAAGGAAGATTTTGGAATCTGGTTATAAAAATACCGTAATGATACTTCATTGTTTAATATTTTTTTAAATAAATTATTATAGATTGTAAATACTATTATTAAAATTATAATTTAGGTAGGAATAAAAATGACCCCACAATATTAACTTTTTATTTTAATAACTACTTTTAAAGTAAAATTGGGCAGAATTTAAAATATATTTCTTGAGACAGAAACAAGTTGGGGAGGGGGCCCCAGGAACATTTCTGTCCCGCCTTCTAAAATTTCTCTCGGAGGCCCTGATTGCATGAAGCGTCTATTCAGGCTTACCTTCTTGATAAATTCAGCAATATAAAGTCGAGAGTTTTCCTTTAATGTGTCAGCAATTTAGCTCCCACTTCTTATCAACTCCTTAAATTTTAAAGAATTTTTTAAATGCTCGATTGAGCTTTCATGTGTTTTACATGCTCATGTGATGATGGTTAATCCATCCTATCCAGTACCATTCCAAACGGTCTTTTTTATCTCAACGATTAAACACGGCCAACAAAACATTTAAAAAAAATAAAAACTGCCCATAGCCACGAGAATAGTGCATATCATGAGAAATGGAAGCTACGACCATGCTGAGACGAACCTGCTTTTTTCTTATGAATGGACAATTTTGGTGTCGGTCTATTTTCTTTTAGTGGTTGTCGTTTATTATCTTCTTCCCATGTGTTAAACGGAGTTTCAAGCAAGACGCAAACTGGATAATAACGGGGCTCCATGTTTCAAAACAGTTAAATCATAGATTCCAATAACACATGGACACAGTGGCTAAAAACTTTCAACCATCCCAGACAAAATATATATATATATTGTTTCCGTTAGAAAGGGCTAGAACAGCGGTTCTCAACCTTTTAACGTCCCCCCCCCCAACAACGGTTAACTTACAGTGGCGCTCCCCCCCTCACTTTTTCAGCATACATTGAGTTTTTTAATCTTTAATAATTAACATTTTAAGCGAAAATGGATATATTTTTGAGTATAAATGAGAATAAATAAGATGATTTTTTAAAAACATGCATCACTACTTGCTCTATAGTTTTCCTCTCCCCCCCCCTCCTGCAAGCGTTCTACGGGGTGCGCACCCCCCTCAGGTTGAGAAACGCTGGGCTAGAACATATATTCTGTGTCTTTATTCTCTCCCTCACTCATTGTCTGTGCCAATCAGTTTGTCGAATTCACTACTGCAGCAAAAATGAGAAAACCTTTCTTCGGCTGTGTCTTAGCTAAAACACCCTATGATATCCTAAGCCGGAGAAACTACTTACGTACTCGTTACCATGGCAACGGTGCTGCCAATTCCCTAATCAGCGCTGAGGGCTGTACCGAGGCCTCCGAGAGAGGAGAAAGAATCTTTCTTCTCCCTCGGCTGTACCAACGACTTTCGCAGTTGCATTGCGGGAAGATTAAAGGGTTTTTTTTCTGAATGAGCGATCCGGCCGTTACTAACAATGCATTTTTTTTTTTTTTAAATTTACCATAGGAATTCCATAATTCTAGTCTGAATTTAAGAAAGTTAGTAGAATAAATTATTTTAAAGTATGTGCTGATAATTTCAAGTGCAGCCCGGCTGTACTTGCTGTATCCAACGAGCCGCCACTGATGTGAAAGAAGTTTTAAGTAAAACATCTGAATGAGGTACAAGAAAAAAATATTACACAGTTAATTAATAAACTATTATCGAGAATCTATAGAAAAATGGAGAATTTTCATAGAAAAAAGAAAATGCGCAACTAAATTCACAAAAAGCTGAAATCAGCTAAAAAACTGAATAATCTCATCCCTGTATACATATACAGTCGACTCTCTGAAATCCACAACTCTCTATAATCCGCGATAATTTTTAGATGTAAACAGCGAAATTTGCAGTTAACAGTTAAGTAACACTAGGAAATTACGGGTGAGTTGAGTTGTAGAATTAAAAGAAATTTTATGCTATTTTTCATATTTTTTGCATATATCTAATTAAAATTGTTCTTTTAACCCATTTAACAAAGTCTGAGCAGTAAAATGAAAGCATGATTAGCTGACAGAAAAGATTCTGAGAGACAATCTCGCACACTCAGTTAACGAAACGTGTATTATTTTGATTTTCATTTTTTATTGAAAGAAAGAGAAATTTTCAAAAAATTTCTCTTCAAGAAGGCTCATCTTTAGGCTATAAATATTTAGAATTCATCCAAAATTATTCATTGGCATCACCACAAGAAATAATGACAATAAACAGTCTCCAGGAAAAAATATTTAAACACAAATCAAAAGCCCTAAAACAAACAACAATTGATTCCATGTTTGCAAAATTAAAAAAATAGTAATATAAAATTAAAGTATGAAAGTTTAAGCCTTCTTCAAGAAAAATTTCGGTCTGCAAAAAGTTTTGTAAAATAAAATTAATTTTTTTTCATATATTTTAATAAATTCTTTAATAATTAAACTAAGTGTGACAGTATGATTAATTTCAGCCCTTAAATATGTTCTGTTGCTTCATAACTATAGTAAGAAAAAATGTAAACAAAACAATGATCTGTAATCTGCAAACCCCTTGGTCCCAAGGTGTGCAGATTTCAGAGAGTCTACTGTATATACATGTACATTTTTGTTTTATTTTTTAATAGGCATGAAACAAAATCAATCTATAAAGAATTGGAAAAAAGAAAGACAAATGATAGATGACAGCTTTTTATGTACATATTTTTATTAAAAAAATGATTAGGTATTGCAACAGCAAAGGCATAAAAATGTTTGAAAATCACTGTACAGAAAAAAAAAGAGACATATTTGTCACATGGTATGGCTTTTCTTTTCTTTTTTTTAACAAGCACAAGGTCTGACAAGAGGATAATGGACGAAGCAGGTTCAAGTAATGAATTTCAACATTTTTTTCTTATTTTTGTAAGGGACGGCTGCATGAAGAATAAAAACTAATAAAATTAAAAACAAAACCCTATAAACATTAAAAAAATAATTAAAATATAAATACGTTTTAAGAAACATTTTCATTATGATACTAATATTAGAGTACTGATAAGAAATGTAGGATTTTAAAAAAAAATCTTGTTGATTATAGTAATTAGTTATTGCTAACATTATATGTAACATTATGAATAAGTAACATTATATGAAACTTTTTGGAGGAAACTTTAAAATGAGTATTTTTTGGAAAGTGTAATTATAAAAATAAAATTTTTAGTAAACCTTCCTTTAAAATTTTATATGCACTTATTAACTACCTGAATTGTGCTTTGAGAGTCAACGTCTTAGGGGAGAAGAAAAAAAAAAAAAAACAGCCCATTTACATGCTATAAAGGAGCGGCTCCTAAACTTTTAAGCATGGCAACCACCTCCCTTTTTTAGAAATCAAATCTATAATGACACTACTTCTCAGTACATTGAATATTTCACATACTTAACTAGATATAAAGGGACATTTAAATAAATTTTTCATTAAGTTTGTGCAGTTGCGGAAAGGTTACGTTGAAATACATATTCAAGGTCTTACTGACCCACAGTTTAGGCTACACTAGAGCATTTAAAAAACCAAATTACTATTTAAACCACCAAATACATTTTTTAATTTGCACATAAATTATATGAATTAAAGATTTTTTTTAAATGAATATTAAATTTATAGTGTCTGCAAATGCTCCACTATCTGTACTACCCAAAAGTCACAATTATTTAAGATTTTGGGCTTGTTTTTAAAACATAAGATTACAAATGCTCAAATCAAACAACAGCATCTTTATTATTATTATTATTTTTTTTTTTAACCAGCTATGATGCAGATCACTTGCATCAGAACCACATCATAAAAGATATTAAAAATCAAATGTAAACACTGTAAAAAGATAACATGAACATGAAATCAAAAGAGTTAAGATTGTCTCACGTGACATTAAAGGGGGGTGCAACCAACCACAGTTCTAATCAAATTCAAAATATGTTTAGTAAATTTACATATTTAATTTCTCCTAGCAAAGTTACAAAAAATGTGAAAGAAAAAAAAATTACATAACATTACAAGAAATTTTTAAACGGAAAACTACATACCCAATAGATAATTTTGTTTCAGCTTTGTAATACATTAGGGAAAATCATAAGTCTGATGTCTACAAAACATGGTGCCCATAAACAGTTAAATATTCATTTTCTTAACAGTACTCTAATATGAGACAACTAAAATTATTAATGAGCAAATCACTGAAAAACATTTTCCATGGGGCATTAATACTATCATTTAAAAAAAAATGATATAAATTAATATTAATTTACTTTGAATAACTATCACAATTTCAGTAAGAAAAGTAACATCAACAAATTAAATATGGGAAAAAGCCAGTTTGCCATACATATGTTGTTTGTTTTGTAGAAAATATATAAGAAATTTAAAGTGATAAATTAATTTTTGAATTGTCTGGCCACAGGAAATGTAGGGTAAGCTATACAGGTAATATTCATAACTTAACTTTATATAACCATTTTTTTTAGAATACTTAAAATATAATAAGTAACTGCTAGAAGGTTGTTTTGTTTATCATATAGCATACACTTTTCATGCAAAGTTTATTACATATAATTAAATAGGTTTAGATTGTAAGGAGAATGAAACTCTGATGTTTTTATTTAATTTTCTTTTAGATATTATTTGGCACCAGCAAACTTTTTGTTCAAGGTAGAAAAAATGTTTTGTGTTTAAAAAAAAGACAGCAATTCAAAACAGAATAACGGAAAAAAATAATTAATTAGAAGTGCAAAATGACAGGAACATGGAAAACAGCATGTCGATAAAGTTGTTTGCAGCATTTAAGAGAAGTGAATAATTAAATTTAGAAATCTTTTTTAACCCATTTGCATCATTAGCACATATATATGCCCAATTTTCCTGATCACTATCATCTGAGCATATATATATATATATATATATATATATATATATATGTATATATATATATATGTTAAAACTTTCTGGTCACTATCACATAGCTGCCAACCTTTACAGAATATATTTAACAACTTTTTGTAAACAATAATTTTAGATAAGTGAAATTGATGAAAATGAGCAACAGCAAAATTTCTAAATTGAGCATGTGGCCTAGTTTTAAAAGATAGGCACAGTTTAAAGAAAGTGGCTATTTATATTCTGTAAAAGTTGGCAGCTATGCAAGCACTAGAGCCCTATGCATACACACAACTTTGTTGGTTAGATATCAAAGAAATTTGGTGATAAAGGCCTTCTTTTTATACTCTATTATGACATAAATGGGTTAATTACTCCTTTTCATTAATTTTCTTTTAATACATATTAAGAGTGTATGTGCATATATGTGAAATTTAGATGTTTTACAGAAGCTAAAGTCAAGACACATTATTTTTACTTAGTTTTAATTTATATAATTGTTTTTCAAGAACTATTTTTTAAAAAATTGGTTTGAAATTTAGAAGTGGATGGCTAGGGGAAGCATACTTTACATTAATAGATGCAGGGACATAGCCTGAGGTGTTATGGAGGACAGGGCAAACCCCTGTAATATTAGAATTTGTTGAATGGATGTCAATACATCAAGCATTTTTTTGAGAATACATTTTTCACCTTTTGGGCTATCCTAAAATCTTTTTCTTGCTACGTCTTTGTTCAGATGCATAAACAACACCAATTTGAGAACTGATTAATCAACTTCAATTCAAACACAGATTTTTAAACATCATAAGTAACTTTGAATGTATACAAAGTACTACATCTTTGAATGGCTAGACAGCACAGCAAAAAATTTTACAAACACACTTTTCCAATTTACAATAAAGAACACAAACTCAACATGATAGATTCTACAAATGTCAGAAATTTAAACAACGTACATACAGCAAACAGAATCATATCAATAATGTATTTAATATGCTATGAAAAAAAAATTATTCAAAATCAAATTATCTGAAATGCTCATAAAATATTAATAAAAAAACCTCATTTATCTATTAATCAAGAAAATCATTGCATGAAGCAATTTAAAACAAAAATGTAACAGTGTAAAAGTAAAGTCAACAGCTCATATGAATTAACATTTCAAGGCAAGAACAGACATCAGGAATAGGATCATAACAAAAAGATATGTTACACTACAACATATACTGCCAAACTTAACAGCCTATTACCAGAACATATAAAAAGTCAATCTACTAAGATTGTCCTTGAATTCTATTGACATGACTAATGACAACAACATAACTAATTATAACTACATTATGGCACATTTCATCATTTAACTATACATAAGTTATTCAGTTAACATCTATCAGAGAAGCATAAGAATGGGAAAGTTACAATGAAAATAAATAGACTAATAGCAAACAAAACAATAGACACTAAAAGCAAGTAACAAAACAAATAATGCAACACTAACTCCATCCTTACTTTTAAAAAATTAACTATGTTTTTTGAATGAAAAATATTAATAAGTTGATACTATTCCATTAGTGGGCCATCAAAATGGCGTCAAAACAGACACTATTCAATTAGCAGAACAAACAGAAGTTTTCATGAACATATGTATATGCATTAGCAAATGATATATTGAAAAAAAAATCATTATTTTATTATATTTATACTAATATATCACAATAAAGGAAAATAATAATGAAATAAAAAGAAAATATGATTTACAATAGTCAATTTTAAAGAAGACAATATAAAGAAAACATTTTGATGGGTTGCCAGCTGAAGTGAATTATTGCTAAAGTTTGCCTCTTTTTTGTCTGGGCTTTATTGATGGAATAGCATTATCATACTTAACATCCTTTTTGAATAATACAAAATTAAAAAAATAGTAATAAATAAAAAAAATTATAATTATACTAAGGGTATTTAATTATTGGACAGTGGTTAAAATGTAATATAATGTAAAAATCCTTTTTTCAAGACAAGACAAAGTATAATGCTTTCCATATACATTTTCATGTTGATAAATTTAAAAAGGGGGTTTTGAATACCCTATAGATTTTTTGTTGGAAAATTTCAGATACACTTTCTAATTAGTGAACATTTTACTACACTGATATGCAAGATGTAAAGACACAATCTGTACTAAAAGCATTTCTACTAAATTCTATACTCCAAACTTTTATTTATATACATAAAATGGTACAAAGTAAATTTGTCTCTACCAATTCACATTAACTAGCATTTTTTTTCTCTTTTAAATATAGGCCATAGACTTTCCCCCAATGTAACATATATTGAAATCTGAATCTAACATTTCTTAAATTTTATAGGTAAGTTAGAAGGTTAAATGCATCGTTCAGTAAAAATATTTTCTTTAGTGGGGGAAAAAAAAATGATATAACTAACAATATAAAGCAAAAACCTCATAATTTAGAATATATTCCACACATTTAACCAATAAACATTATAAAACGCTTTAAATAATCTAGCCTAGAAGTTATTTCTAGGAGCAATAAGCAAATACTATATTAAATGTTTATTAATTATTTTAGGAACAAAATGAAACTACATTAAAAGGCACACAATTTGGATATATATTTTTTAATAAGCACCTTTTTTACTTTTCATATTGCAACACAAGAGGGAAATTGCAAAATATTTATAAATGTATTATACACAGCTAATAATAGCAAGTCAATGAAATATAGGTATGTTATGTTAATATATGTTTTAAAATAAAATTTTAAAATTATTACACACTGTATTATGTGCCAAATACTTGGCATATTTACTTTCGTTTTTGTTTGTCAGTGTAAACAAACATCTAACACGGAACTTTACATGAAAAAAAGTACATATTTTTTATAAGTTTAACATATTTTACACCGGAAAAAAAGAAAAAAAAAAGTCAGTTGTCATCATTTGCAGTGCCTGCTCACAGGGTTCCCACTCAATGTTTGGGGAAACCTTAACTTTTTCAGGCATTTTTTGCACAAGTTCAAAACTGCTGTGCTACAATATAAAGTTCTGACTTCAACATGTTCAACATAACAAGCTTTACAGCACTCAAACATAATATATTTACTGACTATAGTACAACAAGATTCAAATTTAATATCTACACCTGCAAAGCAGAATACCATAAAAAATAAAATAATTAAATGTACTATGGCATGTTCCATCTTATATTATATATATATAATCAGTAGTGACTAGTTTCAACTGGGCCCATATTTAAATTCCCCCCCCCCTATAATTAGTTCTAAAAGCACACTATCATTGTTTTAAATGATTTTTAGGTAAACTTTTGGACCAAAATTTTCAATTTTTCCTTAAACAAATGGGAACCCTGGATTACGGATGTGATTACATATTAGTACTGCTAATTAAATGTCAGTCCCATACATTTACAAGTAGGACTCATTTCTAAATCAGTTAAATTACTGCTTCTGGTAAGTTTTAAAATCATCATGATCATTCATAAATCATTAAATTCAGATCTCTGAATAACAATATCAATACATTTTAAAAGACGTTTCCCCCATATTATGAAGAGAAAAAATTTTTATTAGATACATCTATAATATAAAAATAAACTATTACTTTTGTAAATTATATAACTAAATAAACTTAAAACTAAAAAATAATAAACACATTGAATTTTTTTTTCTACACGAGACCAAAGTATTTTAACAGACTTCAATACGATAACAATTTTAAAGTCCCCAAATAAATTAAAAATAATTATATATATATGTAATAAAACAAATTCTAAAACATAAGCATGCAATGACTATTTCTTTTTTTTAACATCACATGAAAACAAATCAGCTAAGTTGCACTTAAAAATCAAGCTGCACTTTTGGTCTTTGGATATTCTAACTTTTCAGTTTTAGGTAAGTTAAATTTAACAATTAATAAATAAATTTTTAAAAAATGCTATTTTGAATAAAAACTTAATGGTAAACAAATATATTTTATATTTAAAGTGTGTTAAATTAGTGAATAAGTTATTTTATTCCAAGAAGAGAATACTATCACTTGAACTAAGAGTCTCTAATAATGCTTTAAATGAGATTCAATTTTTGTTTCTAGTTTTCTTCGAGAAAATGTACTTTTTATACTTCAGAAAAGTTTATACTACTTTTTTAGTAGATGAGCAAGAGCATATAATTTCAGAATAAAGACACAGCAATTTATAAATTATACATATAAAATTAAATTGGTCTGTAGAAAATTCATTTTATGATTTTTAAAATGAATAAGTGATTTCTTAAAATTTGCAATACATTTGTTAACTTACTGCTACTATTAAGCTTAAATCATCAAATTCAGATCTTTTAATAACAATATCAATATAATTAAAGATTTTTTTTCATATTTTGAAGAGAAAAAATTATCAGATACACAGCATCTATAATATAAAAATAAAATATTACTTTTATAAATTACATACATATAATTAAATAACTTCCATTTAAACTTTAAAAATAATAGACACAACACAACATTAAAAAAATGTTTAATAGAATAGCCTTCTTTACAGAAAAAAAAATCATTATGCTGCAATGCACAGAGAAAAATTTTAAAGGCATTAATAATGCATAATAATTATGCATTTGACTGTAGTTGTAAAGTAAATAAATTTAAAATAGAAAAACAATATGTGCATTACATCTAACTTTTATTCTTTTGGTTCCAAGAAAGAACTATTTTATAACTTATTTCAAAGAAACCATTTTCTTTAGTAGTACTTAATCTAATGTATTTCCCCCTCATAGAATAAATATATTACTAAAGCACTATACAATCCAAAAGTAACAAAAAGATATACAAATAATGATTACAATAAGACAGGTCATTTGAAACATCTTTGTATCATGAAACAAATAACTAACAATACTCAGGCACAAAAATATAGTTTAAAAGTCTGTTAATTCTTTTGCATCATACATTAGCAACTGCCATTAAATAAACTTTAAAAACTAACAGCACTTTGTACAGTGAAGAGAGGAATCAACAAATGAAAAAAAAATTATATGTACATATTTTCATGTGAAAGAAACATTGCTCAGATATCACAATGATCAAACATGTGCAAAAATTTTTTGTAATGCAAAAAGGAGAAATATTTGTGCAAGAAAAATCACAGTAATAAGACATCATAAATGCAATATTTCAACACAATGCAATATTTTAATATTGTTTTTCAGGGTACTTGAAGGCTTGGAAGAAAAAAGAAAAAAAATAAGTTGTACATTTTAATTTCTAATCTTTTTATACATTTTACTATAAAATAACAGAGTAGTAACACACCACACAATACATCATATTTTAACTAATTAGATTCATAATATGAAGAATGTATTTTTTTTATGACTGATTTAACACAATTATGGTACAAATACAGCTAATTAATAAAAAATAAATTATCTTAAGATCTGTTCATGTCATGCAAGTATGCATACAAAGAATTTGAGCAATTTAAGTACACACAGTAATTGTATGTGACTCAGTTATCCAGTGATTTTTATGAGAAAATACAAACTTCCATATAAAAATATTTTATATTCATCAAAGATGAACATACATGATAACCATACAGTGAATTTAATATGTATGAATGGGTCATCACAAATTTAAAGTACCTCTAAATTAAATGAAAGATCATTTTATGACTTACAATAAAAATATTAGCTGAAATTTTTAAGTATGCACTAAAACTTGGGATTAAATGAAAAATTGTAGTTAATAACAATTTAAATACATAATCTTTTCTAAATCAAATATAATTTCAATTGATAATCCAGATCTGTAGCCAGGTCATACCCCCTTTTATGCCATGCAAAATGTATATTCTTCACAAGGACGTACCCAGAAAAAAATTTTGGACGGGGTCCAAACGGTGAAAAAGGCAGAATTTTTCACAAAAAGACTTCATCATTCTTATTTTGTTAACAAAAACTGAAATTTTTGGGGTGGGGGGTGTGTCCGGACCCCCTGGGTACGTCCTTGATTCTTCACTCCCTTATCACACACATGTATGCATATATGTGAGTTGCAGTAGTCGTACCCCCCCCCCCCCAAATGAAAAATTTCTGGCTATGCCACTGCCTGCAGCTACAGCTATCTCTTAAGGTTTAGAAATGTATGTAAGCAAGTCTAATGAGATATTTGAGCCAGGAGCAAACATTTGCATACATGCAAATAGCTTTTGAACAGAAAAAGCTTAAGTTGTGAAATAAATGACTAACAATAGTTATACTACCATACCTGAATTTCTTTTTTGGACGACATGGAGAAAAAAAAAATAACAATATAATGCTACAAATACTGCTGAATGTCCAAGGTTGTAGCCTTTATATAGATGAATATAATTGACAATGAATGATATTTCGAAAATCCTAAGTTTCTGATTGAATCATCGGAAATTAAGGATTCAAAAGAAAATTGATAAAGCATTGTCGCCAAATAATAATCACATTTTAGTTGACAGAGGCAACCTTGCATTTCATATCACATTTTCTATTATGATTTTAGTGAAAATGCATGCTGAATAACCACAGTTAAAGGAAAAATAAAAATAAATAAAAACAAAGCATGGAAAGAAATTTCACTTTAGATGAAATAGGTCTTCCTTTTTTCAGTTTTTACAGGTACAGTCATATACTTGATCAGGAATAAGTAAAAAATTTTACTTTAAATTACTGCATTTATTCTAGTATTTAATTTTCCTGCTTTTGTAGAAATTAATGGATATTTTCCTTTCCAACAGTAGAACCCCGTGTCTTGTGAAATGCATGCAAAAGTTTTTTTATGTATATTTTATGAAAAACGTATCTATTTTATCAAACACTGTAGCCAGATGCTTTGACTGTATACTAGTACAGAGAATTTGCTCAAACAGTGCTGTCTAAATGTAGCAAGTGTTTCATAAACTGTACAAGGTGCTCCAACAAAATTCATAGCCCTTCAAAGTGCTCCATCATAGAAAAAGTTTGAGAAATTCTGTACTAATATATAGTTTAATAGGGAAAATTTGCTCCAGTTGTATCGTAGTTTGTGATAATTGAGATTCACTGAAAACTAGTGATAAAAACTGAGCATTTAACTTTCAACACTCATTTTAAGGTAGAATGGATATACATACAGTAGGCCACAAAAAGTTTTGATTCAACATGTATTTCTGCTGTAACTTTTTTTTACAAGCAAAATTACTTACTGATGTAAAAGATTTTTTGCCCAGATGAGACATTTTTTTTTTTTCCTCAGTAGGACCCTTGCACGCAATCCAGATGCATTTATGCTGCCTCAAGATCTTAATCAGAATGGAAAAACTCTCGAAGTCCACCTAGAAAGCCTTGCTAATTCCACGGCCATATGATGTTCCAGTCCCCCAAAGCAAAAGACTATGTAACTTCACACTAAATATTTCTTTGTATCAACAGATTGAAAAAAAAAATTATTTGAAGAAATTCTTGCGTTTGGAATGTCCAGATCCAGTCATAAAATGGCTAACTTTTAATCTAGACTGGAAGAAATGTCCACCTACAACTGTTACAAATCTCTTGTCATGAACAAGAATGTGCATATTTAATTTTGCCCCAGTTTAGATGACGAAACATACTTGAAATCCATTACTTAAACGAAGGAAGTGCATGACCCAATATATTCATTATCCGTTATTTAGGCAAAGCAAGTTCATGACGATATGTAGTCACAGGCGTCATTAGGGGGGGGAGGAACAGTGGCATATGCAAAGGGGGGTTCAAACCCACCCTTGTCAAAATTTTTTTAACAAAATGTCCATAAATTTTCAATTTTTAGCTTAAATATTACGCATTTTAACACAAAGTTATATCTATAACCCCTCCCCTGAAGGAAGTCTGCATACACTGCTGGGGGGAGTATCCTCTCCCAAAAATATATCCTAGTTGGCAAAATCCCATTCTTCACTTGGAAAAATTATGTTTCAGATGGGGGAAAAGTAATGTATTTTGGACTCGAACTTCAGAATGTTATCATTGTATTCTCTTTTGGATCCAGACAAGCAGGATTTTTCTAGCATCATAAAAAGAATAGTGTAGTAAAACGTGGGAGGGTGACAGGGAATCTATAGACTTGGAAGGGTCTGAAGAGACATATTCAAGGTTTGTGGTTGTCCTATAGGTGTAAGATGACAGCAAAATATGCGAGTTTTTTGCAATTTGTATTCCTTCAACCCTCTCTTTCCTCCTTTCAAGTATATTTGGCTATTAATGGATGCAGAAAAGTTTGGACAAGATTTTTCATTTGCTGTTTCCTGTCAGTCCAGTGACACTTCACCTTTTTTAAAAAATTCTATAAGAGAAACCCAGGCCTGGGCATACTATATGGATCACAAAAGATATAATTAGGCACTAGATTACTGTCTTACTTCCTACTATGGAGCATTTATAATGATGCTGATGTATGTGGTTTAAAAAAGCAGCTTCTTATAACAATTAAAATTGAACACATCGACAAGTTCATTCATGAGCCCATTGTTATGATTAATGTACTATTTGAGTTATTGTTCTTCTGATGCAAAGGCTTTAGTAAAAATTTAAAAGTAAAATCTGTAAATATGTAATAAGGAAAATTTAATTGATTGATATTATTTATAAGTGTCTTTGCGTTTGCAACAGAAAGTAAGCAGCCAGTAATATATTAATTATTGCAGGGATAATCGGTGCTGAGTCTTGATTTTTTTGTATCCAAGTAAGTGTAAAAAAGAAATGAAGTTTAATATACTCATAAAATATTTAGATCAATTAAACCATATTGCATCATGTTTCATGTTATGCCATATATGGTGTTAAATAACTTAGACATAATAACTAGCAGTAGTAGTACTAAGAAATAATTTAATGATCTACCATAAATTTAAAAAATATATATATCAAGGTTTTGTGAATCACAGCAACAAAGCATCCCAAAACCTCTAGCTACAGACATGAAGAGAACCCAGTGTTGGTGCCGTTTCAGTTTTAAGAACAAAATTCTTCTAAAAGCGCCAAAGTGGTGAGTTCTTGCCAAAGTATGGTTGCCCTGTGCCATGTCTCTCTCGCCAAAGATGAAAAAAAAAAAAGTGTGTGTGAGAAGCGACAGACAGGTGGATCGCTAGTTATATTGTGTTCTTAAATGAAGAAAAGGCGGTCATTTTGTGGCACCGCAATTAAAATAAAATGAGAAGTTATACAGTCCATTTGTGTGTGAGAATTTATTTCCAGTATAGTTTTTCTCTACAATTAATTAATCTGAGGAGTGTTAACTACAGAGCTTTATCCTTCATCTGGTCATCGTCTAGAGCCGGAGATGACTTCGAATTTGCCTGCAAAAAAGTGGCGTTGCTTCGTATTCTAATGTGATTTATTGTTCCGTGTTCTAGTGTGGTGAAAATAGGTCATGCATTTGAGACTAACGAAGAAATAGTGATGGCGTTTTAAAGAACCAGGAAAGGCTTTATCATGAAGTTATGGGAGGTATGTTCGATTGCATTCTCTCCATTTGATGTGTTGCAATTTCGATTTCTATTTCTGTTTGAGTAAGTTTTGTGTTACTGTTACGTAATTTTTGCTGTTTGAGTGTTCCTAAATAAAATTCAAAAAAATGTTTAAAGGTGTGCATAAAAACGATTTAAAATTGATATGTGCAGAGATAGAGGAAGTGCATGAAAAGGATACAGTTTCTGATTTAATGAAAAAAAATTAAAGATAGTGATAAGTTCAAAAGTGACCCTACCTTAGTTACAGATATTGCAAATGTCATTATTGAGGAAAGGCGTAGTGAGGAGGCTTCAATTGTTCAAATTGAAAAATTGAAATTGGAGCGAATTCAAGTTGAAATAAAATTGGCGGAATTAAGGAAAGAACCGTCAACGAACGTGGACGACTCTAAAAGCGATAAAATAGAATCATTCGATTCTCTTGTTAAGAGAGTGCGGGTTTTAACCTTTAAGGTCCCTACAAAGTCGGAAGATTGGGGACATTTTTTCGTATCTTTAGAGAGAGCTTTTGAATTAAAAGGTGTACCAAAATCGTACCAGGCGGAATTTTTGTTAATTTTGTTGGGAGACCGCACAAACAACATACTGACATGTGTTCAGGGTAAAGAAATTTCGGACTATGAAAAGTTAGAAACCGTTGTTCTGAAACAGTATGAGCCCACGGCTCAGGCGTGGGCAACAACAAGCTCAATACTGCAGAAAATAAAGGTTTAGATGTACAAGCGAGAGTTTTTGCACCTGAACGCATAGTCCAACCAAACACAGAGTAATCCAGAGTTGATTAATTGAGCGGCTAAGGTCGAAAATTATTCGACTACTGTTCTTTTGAGTACCGCACAAGGATTGATTAAAAGATAGAACACATAATTTTGTGGAAGTAAGAATTTTATTGAATAACGGCTCTATGAGCCTTACGTAAGTCAAAAGTGAGTAGAAACGTTTGGCCTAAAAAATTAAACAAATTTAAGAGTCTTGTTTAGGAAATGTAACCTTGCCATTGCAGCGATGTGTAACAGCAACTATTGCGAACAAACAGCATACCTTTATTTATGACCTTGAATTTTTAGTTATAGAACGTGTAATTGATAGGATTCCTTCATTTCTCATAAATATTGTAACGTAGTGCGATATTCGACCGAGAGAAAGTATCCTTCTCGCCCTGTGGACAAGAGAGCTGATCCCCGAAAAGTTTGGGTGAAAGATTTTTGGAAGGAAGCAGGGGAGAGGAGGGATGACTTTTAGCGACGGACGATGAAGGTTCTCCATACGAATTGCTCCAGGTTTAGTACTCTTGTAATGTTAAACACATTTGCTTGTATATAATGCTGTAAATAAAACTTAATATTGTAATTAACGCATGAGAGATTCACGCTACCACTCTGGCACTACGTCACAATATTCAGATGGGGGTATGGCGCACATACGACTTGAAGATTCGTCATTCAATGTCTCAGGAGAGATATATTCGCTGTTGGGAGCCCAATATTTTACGAGTTAAGACCAGCACAGATGTATCCTCCGAATTCGGAATTTTGCAAAATAGTAAGTTCGGATATATTACCTAGGGAAGCGTAAATACTGCCAGTAAGACCAAATTACTTTGTGGGTTGGTTCGAGAGGATAACTTAAATATAACTTTACAGAAATTTTGGGAAATCGAGGAAGTAGAGCTCGAAATAAATAATTTAAAAAGTAAAGAAAACGAAATATGCGAGAATCATTTCCAGAGAATGCATGTAAGAAAAGAGGATGGTAGGTACATAGTCCAAATGACCCTTAAAGAGAACCCGCGTGTTTTAGGTGATTCAAAAGCAATTCTTAAGAGGTTAGATTCTTGTGGAACAGACTAGGGAAGGATGCCGAGTATTTAAATTTGTATAAGAACTTTCTTATTGAGAATGAAAAATTGGATCATATGAGTGAGGTGACATCGGGAGAAGAACCCGAAGTTACATATTTCATGCCACACCACGGGGTGTATAGGCCAGAAAAAATGACAACAAAATTAAGAGTTGTTTTTAATGCGTCAACTGAAACAAATAAAGGTAACTCACTAAATTCAATCCAATTAAATGGAGGCGTGATACAAAGAGATCTATATGATCACATGTTAAACTTTAGAAGATATAAATACGCGTTCACGGCGGATATCCAAAAAATGTATCGCATGATCGAAATAGACAAAGATCAGAGGAAATTGCAGCGCATTTTGTGGAGGGAAAGTGCAAACGAGCAAGTTAAAATCTACGAATTAAATACGGTCACTTACAGCACAGTAAGTGCTCCGTTTCTTGCAATGAGAACTCTTCAGCAGATTGTTGACGATGAAGGCCCCAACTTTCCCTTGGCTGAACCGATTTTGCGATATAATTTCTACATGGATGATGTGTTAGCCTGGGCTGAGACATTGAATGAAGTACAAGACTTGAAAGATCAACTGACGTGCACGCTCAGAGCTACACAAATGGTGTAGTAATTGCCCTTCGTTGCATGCAGACTCGGAGCTAGACTACTCCTTTTCTGACTGCGAAGAAGTCAAAACATTAGGTGTTCTGTGGAACTGTCACCGAGATAAGTACGTGTTCAAAACCGACCCTCAGGATGTTGCTTACACGAAACGTCAAATATTGTCCACGATTGTGTAAATTTTCGATCCCCTCGGGATAGTCGGTCCCGTGGTAGCGAGGGCAAAAATCTTCATGCAAGAACTATGGCTGTTAAAAATAGATTGGGGAGACTCGCTGCCTGAGAAGGAAGCTCGAGAATGGAAGAGGTTCCTTGCTTCTCTAAGAACCTTAATCGTAGAGATTCCGTGACCCATCTTCCTTCCACAGACTGTCTGCATTGAACTGCACGGTTTTGCTGATGCAAGTGCGAAATGTTATGGAGCAGTCGTCTATGTCAAAACTAAGAATTCCGCATCAGAAACATTGATTCGGCTGGTCTCCAGCAAGTCTAGATGTGCACCGGTAAAGACCATCACAATTCCCAGACTTGGTACTTTCTGCTGCTGTAGTTTTGGCGAAATTAATGAGGAGAGTTCAGAACACTTTAGACTTGCATAACTGTGACGTGTTTTTATGGTCAGATTCCATGATTATTCTCTTGTGGATGACGAAAGAATCGTCGCAACTCAAGACCTTTGTGGCTAATAGAGTCGCAACTATCCAAGATTTGACGTCAAGGCACCAGTGGAGACATATTCCCACAAAACAAAATCCAGCAGACTTGGTGTCCAGAGGGCTTGATCCAGACAAGCTCTCTCAGAACGTCTTGTGGTTCGAAGGTCCAGGGTTTCTGCAGAGTGATGAGTACCCTTCTAAGTTGATTGCCCCTCCGATACAAGAGGACTTTAATAACTTTAAAAGTGAACTTAAAAATTATGACTCTAAAATGATTGATTGTTTTAACATAACAGTTAATTCTTTTATTGATGATTTACTAAAATCTTGTAGTAAGTACCTAAAGTTGATACGTGTATTAAGTTTTGTTTACAGGTTCATTCAAAATTGTCGAGCGGGCCAGATAAAGAGTGGACCACTCGACTCACGGGAGTTGCAAAGATCTGAAACATTTCTCATAAAGAATATTCAAGGTGTCGAATTTCAGAAAGAAATCAGAGACCTTCAGAGGTCAGGTATGGTCGCAAAAGACAGTAAGGTAAAAAATCTTCATCCTTATCTTGATGAAGACAGAGGGTTTTACAAGTTGGCGGTAGGCTAACAAATAGTGATTTAGATTTTAATTCAAAATTTCCTATACTACTGCCTTCTAAGCATAAGATAACGAAATTAATTATTGAGTTTTATCACAAAAGGTATTTGCATGCTGGTCCACAGACATTGTTGCATGAGGTCAGACAAAAATTCTGGCCTCTAAGTGGTCGTTCCTTATGCAGAAAAATCATACATGAATGCATTGTTTTGGAACCAAACCAATTGTGACCTCCCAATTGATGGCCAACCTGCCACGTGATCGAGTCGTGCAGGATTATCCTTTTAATTGTTCTGGGGCAGATTTTTGCGGCCCATTTATGATTAAATATCCAAATCAACGAAAAGGTACATTACATAAAATCTATGTGTGTATTTTTGTATGTTTTTCGTATGTAACTGTATTTTTGCCCTTTATCAAGATGCTGAAAGAGTAAAGGCACACACTCATATGAGTCTGCTGTTATATGCTCCAGGCTGTGAGGGGAGTTTTTTAATGGTCACTTTACACGTGCAAGCAATTGTAAAAAAGGGGAGAAATGTTTCATAATCTGATTTTAATTACTTGTAGGGATCGCCAACAAAAGCTAACCCGTAAAACCACAAAACCACACCTTACACACAATGGAGAGACTTTTCTCCGCAATCCAGTAAGACGATACTGAAGAATAAATTGAATAGCCATTTCAGCGTATGGCAACGGACTGGTATGAGCATCGACTTTATATAATGCAAAGAAATGATGGAAAAGGTGATTTGAATCAGGCAACTTTGATAGAAACTAACTGGAATTATTCCAAATTTTCAGTTTGCATATTTCATAATTCTCCCCTCCCAATCATGATGCCCTCGCTACACCTCTGAATGTAGTCATCAAAGTACCTAAGGGGTTAAAACAATTTCAATAAAAATTTCAAAAACTGAATCATCTCAAAACTTTAGCTTTCAGCTTTTCAAAATCACAGTTGGTATTTTTAAAACTTAACAATTTTCCCAAATAATTTTAGTTGTGCATTATGTAGAGGAATAAAGCTAATAATTATGAATTTACATCATTAAGAATTTTTACTTGCAGAAAAAGTTATGGGAAAAAAAAAAAAAAAAAAAAAAAAAAAAAAAGGCTCAAAACTTTTGGGGCCTACTGAATATATATATATATATTACAATTTTTATTTATTTCAAAGACTTCAGGCAACAGAAATTAAACTCTGACAAAATAATTTACTTTAACATCTTGAAAATTTCTCATTTAAAAAACATAATCTAAAACTTTAACGTTAGAATTTCAAAGTAATTGAATGTCAGACAATACAACAGTTAATTCAAGTTTTTGCGCATAAAAATTGATTGTACTAAAATGCTTATAAAAAATACAGATCTATTAAATACTAATAAATGAAAAGTAGAGTATAAAATAGCTCAGCAAGAATTTTTATCACCCAGACATGCCAAGTTTTTAAAGTCAAAATATCTAACATCTCCTGATTTTGAAAGTAAAATATTTCTGATATTTTTTACCGTGTAATAAACTCAATCATTATACACATGTGCAACATAATTTGTTTTTTGTTAAATTTTATGTATGCATGCAAATCAAAGAATTTTTCCTTAATTTGACATATTTTAAATAATTAAGATTCACTACCTGTCAAAAGAAATGTTAAGCAAAAATAAAATAATTTTAAGCATACATCAGTTAAACTATTAATAAACTAAAAGGTATATAGTAGAAATAAAGCACTTTTTAAAAATCTAATACAACTTACAAATTTTCTTGCACATTTGCAGATAAAACAAATGCATCAATGTTTTCAAGAGTACCTCTTAAGAAATACATAACCATATAGTACAATAAATATTCATTTAAATAATTTATTTCTAGAGCAATACTAAATAAATGTCTACCAAAGCAGTTCCCTGTACATAATACACTTTTGTTATTTAACCCTTCTGGTCTATTTGATACTAATGAGAACTGATCCACATTAGCCTGATGAGGAAAACTGAAAAAAATAATTTCTGAATGAACTTTTAGAAAGACTAAAAAAGATGAAATAAATCCTGAAGCCCAAATTATGATTAACACCCCCTCTCCACAAGGCCCAGGACAAAATAATAAAACCTGGCACGTCTAATAATCCATTCAATACACATTAAGTAATCTATAAATTTAACATTGGTGCTTAATCTAAGAAATTTCAGTTCTACAAGATCAAGATTATAATTTAATATAATAGTAATACTAGTGAAAATGGTAATAGTAGATACAATGGTAATAATACATTAAGTATATAAACAAAGTAAGTACAAATAAAGTACATTACATTAATATGTTCCCATGAGATAAAACTAAATACTTTTTCGCAGATAGAAAAAGTCAGTCTCGTGACCTCATTCACAGAACTCTGCAAAGATACATGAGATATGAAAGACTGATACCATGTAAAGTATTTCTTTATCACAAGTTTATAATGCAGTGTTTAAAAAAATTAGTTCTACACTCCACAAGTATTTTCTTATGATATTCAAGAAGATTTGAAGATAAAAAATAGGAAAAAGATACATATACTATTTTTCACTATAATTTTCTTACTCTCATTTATATAAAAACATGAAGAATGAATTTATTCTTTGTATCACATAAAAAGTGGTGCAAAACTTTCTGGGTGGAGGAAAAGAAAATTCTAGAATGAAATTTTAAAAATTTCTGTATCTGGGCAAAAAAAAAAAAAAAAAAAAAAAAAGACAAGAAAAGAAAAGAAAAGAGAGGGGGAAAAAAAGAAGAAAGAAAGACAGCACTTTTTAACAGCACTACAGATGTAAACTATACAAACACCCAAAAAGGCTATACATAATGGGAAATAATACAGCATAGAACATGACTAGCATGTTGAGATCTCTACAAATAATACAGTCGCAGACAATCTGAGGCATATTAATCTGGCAGGAAATTCATGGGATATATAATGACAACTAAAATTCACCCTTCGGTAATTTTACTTTCTATGAAAGATATGGCCAAAATACAACAAAAGGTTTCATCAACAATTACAAAAGTCCTGGTTACTTGAGGAACAATTAAAAATTCAACAAGACAACAACCAGGTATGATGACACTTGACATATACTAAATACTAAAATCACTAAGGACGAACACAAATCAAAGAGTTGCAGCTCTTTGTAGAAGCTCTGTGATAAACAACTGCAAAAAGAAACAATAAATAAATTGCAATTAGATATATATTTCAAGAGTATTAATTATTATGAAATAAAGAAGTGAATTAATATGCAGGACAGATTTAACAATAGCTTGTTATTTGCATAAGATCAATGCCACATACTAGTCCCAATATCTACTTTCATTAAAGTATTAGACTAAGCCTCTGGATTGGATTTCATTGTGTTTCTAATTATACAATTCTATACTTATTAAAAATTTAATCTCCAGAATGAGGACTGTGAGGTTACAATGTAATTATATTAAATAATTTTGACTAATCATGGACAAATTCACTTCTCCTTTACCACAGATCTGAACTAATACTGAAGAGAGAAAAAGTTTGTTTATTGACTGACTTATTACCAGGCACACGAAACTTTGGGAAAAGGTTTTTTTTTTTTTTGCTTGTTTGTTTGTTTTGTTTTGTGATATAAAACTGCACTCTTTTGTGATCTACAAGTGCACTAAAGGCAGGATTTTTCAAAATTCACCTTCCAAGAAGAGTAGGAAAGGGGGGAAGGAATGTTCCTTTCACATTTCTTTTCATACCTCGACAGGGTTTTGCACTCACCCACAACCCCCACCCCCCAAAAAACACTCCCCCACTTAAATAATCCCAATAAAACCCACACAGAAATGTTTTTTTTGGGTGTTTTATTAAAAATTATCAAAATTTTCTCTTTTTTTTCATTTAAATCATTTGCTATTTGACATTAAATACATATAAAATATTACCTACATAACTTAGTGCATTATATATATATATATATATATATATATATATAATTAAGTAAAACACAAAGAATATTACTGTAAATATGACATACCACGTAGGAAAAAATTAAAATAAAAAAAGTACACATATCAGAATCAGAGGGCCAAAACAGTATACCAGTTTAATTTTATATAATTATTTTTCCTACTTCAACATAAAGAACAATAACCTTTTAAAAAAAAATAATACCTGAGCTAATTCTATCTGCAATATTTGTTTTGAAATGAACATGTGTAGAAGGCAGGAAGGGGATAATTTAGTAATTTATCTCTTTAATGAATAAGTTTTCAAATAAGAATAAAATATATAATTATCAGTATAATGACAAAAAATAATCCTTTTCTAAATAAGGGAATAATGGGATATGTCTCTTACAACTTACAAGCATGCATCTCAAGAAAGAATTAAGGTTCAGGAAACCCATCCTGTATTGTATTTGTTTCTGCATTACTTTAGTACTGAGAAACATAAAACTAATTCATTATACATTGTTTATGTAGGATTTTATATCACACATATTAATTCTAGTTTTTTAAAGTAAAGCGAAATATATATTTAAAGCAAAAATTGAATAACTATAATGAAATTATTAAATAAATAGTAGTTCTGTAGTGAGTTGGCCTGCAAAGGGTTTGCTGAGTTTTATTCTAACTAGATAACATAACTGACTTAAAAAACTAAGAAAAAAAATCATAAATTTAAAAAGTAATAGAAAACAACATATTTTTCTAAGTGAACAATAATATACTTTTATATATGGTCATAAAGCAAATTAAGAGCTTTTTATGAATAGCAGCAGAAAAAGATGGTATTACATTAAACTTGAAGTTATTTTTATATTTTAATTAATTAATTATTATTTTGTAAAAGTTTTTTTAGACTAAAATTGTTCTCTTTTGAAATAAAACTATAAAATTTAAATCTGAAAAGCATTATCTCTCTATTCTAAAAAAAAGTAAGGGCCGCTGTCAAAAGCTTGTTCGCCTACCTTCTCCTAAACCATGGGGATTTGAGTTTCGACTAAGGTGCCCACAGATTCGAAAAATTTCGAGGAACCTGCTAAGCTGACTTAAATTTCAAAAATCAAATTATTTTAGAAGATATTAATAAAAAACTGAAAAAATAAACAGAATGGTTGCCAGATTTGGCATAAAATCATTCATTCCTTTGCAAGAAAGCGTTTCCAAGTATCTAGAATCGCGTGAAATTTACAAACATGAGTTAGAATTGTTAGAGCATAAAATATTTTTTCCATATCTACAATGCCACCTATTCTCTCCTGTGGGGCACTGCCCCAGCCCGGCAGAGTGCAAGCTCTCACTACTGGTCTCTTTGGAGCATGTGATGTCACTCACTCCCCCTTCTCTCTCCGAGCGTAGGCGAAGGGTTGTGTGTGTATTTTTTCTTCCCACTTTTTTTTTTTCTCCCGGTGGATGCGCGATGTGAGAGTAGCTTTGCTCAAAACTTACTGAATGCTATATTAATAAAAACATATAAAACATTATTTAATACGGCGGATTAATTAGTTAAATTTTTTTTTTATTTGGGAATACCTTATTCCCCCGTACACGATATATATTTCGGTTACACACATAACCATCATCAGTCGTTTCTGGATCTCACACTAATGGCGGCTTCCTTTTTTATCTGTTCGTTCTTCTTACGGAAATTTCGATGAATGACGTCATCCCATGATTGGTCGATTGTATGAAGCGCATCGTTGATGCTGCCATCTGTCGTCACTATTTCTAAGCTCTCACGAATGTAGGCATATATACTATTTTAAAAGTAGGCTATTTTTTTAATATTTTTAAAATCAATGGTAATGGGCTCTTCCAAAGCAAAACGGGCCAGAGCGGTACTTTGTTTCTGGAGGTTAATGTCTTGAAAATGTTCGTTTTTTCGCTCTTTAATTTTCCTTTTTGTAACACCGATGTAGCAATTTTCTTTATTAGTGTCGTTTGACATAAAGTTAATTTTATAGATCCCTGCGGTTTCGATGGGGTTGATTGGGTCTTTTTCCGATCTAATGCGCTGAAAAATTGTAACCTAAATAAAACCTAATAAAACAATTTTTCGCGCATTAGATCGGAAAAAGACCCAATCAACCCCATCGAAACCGCAGGGATCTATAAAATTAACTTTATGTCAAACGACACTAATAAAGAAAATTGCTACATCGGCGTTACAAAAAGGAAAATTAAAGAGCGAAAAAACGAACATTTTCAAGACATTAACCTCCAGAAACAAAGTACCGCTCTGGCCCGTTTTGCTTTGGAAGAGCCCATTACCATTGATTTTAAAAATATTAAAAAAATAGCCTACTTTTAAAATAGTATATATGCCTACATTCGTGAGAGCTTAGAAATAGTGACGACAGATGGCAGCATCAACGATGCGCTTCATACAATCGACCAATCATGGGATGACGTCATTCATCGAAATTTCCGTAAGAAGAACGAACAGATAAAAAAGGAAGCCGCCATTAGTGTGAGATCCAGAAACGACTGATGATGGTTATGTGTGTAACCGAAATATATATTGTGTACGGGGGAATAAGGTATTCCCAAATAAAAAAAATTTTAACTTACTGAATGCTTTTATTGTTATGTATGTTAATTGTTTCGTGGCATATCTTTATTAAAGTGTATGTTCTCCAAACATGGATCTGTGTTTCTTCAGAAATTACTTCCAGTATTTCACAGGTTATGTGACGCAGCACGCAGACCACAGCACTAAATAAGACAAAAATAATTTTCTTTGTCTGTGGAGAACACGCTTGGAAATGGCTTCGTTCGGAGCATCTAGAATTGAGCTTTTAAGTAAAGACAATTACGAAACGTGGAGAATTTTGATGAAAGCAGTACTGATCAAGAATGGAAATTGGAAATACATAAATGGAACACTCAAGAAACCAGTAGTTGTTGCCGCAGATCCGAAAACAGAAGAAGCATATGATTTATGGATAGAAAATGATGAAAGGGCGAAATGTGACATCATATTAAGTATCTCCTCTTCCGAATTAAAACGAATCAAGAGCTGTGAAAGTTCCAACGACACATGGAGAAAATTAGAGGATATATATATGTCGAAAGGTCCCGCTAGAAAAGCGTCACTGCTAAAATCTCTCATTCAGTTAATGATGCCAGATGAATCAAGAGATGTTCGAGGACACTTGAAAAAATTCTTCGACATTGTTGTTAAGCTTTCAGAGATAGAAATACGAATTGATGAAGACTTGTTATCAGTCATGATGCTTTACAGTCTACCATCGACTTTTGAAAATTTCCGGTGTGTCATTGAGTCCCGAGATGAATTGCCTAAACCAGAAATACTTCAGATTAAGATCGTGGAAGAGGGCGACGACCGGATACTGACCGAGCGGAAGTTGGAGCGTTCGCGGCGAAACATTTAAAGTGTTCC